>BLSH010015495.1:164165-183899 GCA_018402905.1 Glandirana rugosa
CTTCAAAAAAGCCTGTGGGCCGAGTCGCCCATTCCCGAAGTTCAGGCCATCCCGACGGCGACCCGTGTCATTTTTCGGGACCGTCGTATTCAGGCTTTTTCGCTTCCTATTTAGTTGGAGGCGTACTACCCAACGGGGGCGGGCTGAATACCCACCCCCCGGTCAACGACCCTAAGCGTCCGTCTACCTGACGTTTATCCTTCGCTTTTTCGGACTTATGCTGCCAGGGCTTTTTACTGTGCCCAGCGGCAGCCCTACCGGACTTGAAGCCCTTACCCGCTGAGCCGGGTGTCCGAAAAAACTTCTGACCTGAAGAAACAGGGCCCTGCCTACGGCGAAAATCCCGCCGCTTCGGCTCTGGAAGGAAAGTACTCTTCCCTCCTGTGAAATCCTTAATGATTTCATCCAACTGTGGGCCAAACAGACGCCCTCCCTGAAAGGGTAGATCTGCAAGCGCTTTCTTTGAAGCCTGGTCACCTGACCAAGAGCGGAGCCACAGCACCCGCCTGATAACAATTGCAAAAACAGACATTTTTGTCAATATGGGAAGAAGGTCCAAGGCAGCATGGCAAATGTAGCGGAGACCCTCTTCCAAATGTTTACACCCGCTGCACCTCAGCCTGTGTACACTCACAAGTTAAACCAGTGTGCAGTGTGGCAGCGTGCTCGTGAAGAGATTGTGCCGCCATCGCAGTCGCTAGCGCCGGCTGCATGGCTGACCCAGCCAACAAGAACAGTGCCTTAGACACTGCCTCCGTGCGGCGATCGGCCGCCTCCCTAAAAGACGGCGACCCCTCCAAGGGAATGGTCGTTGCCTTATTCAGACAGGCCACTGGGGGGTCCACCGTTGGGGATGCCCACCTCTTAGTAAAGCTATCCTCAAAGGGGTAGCGAACAGCAAAGCTCTTCGGAAAGGCAAAGGAATTTGGTGGCCGTAGCCATTCCTTGAACACCGCCTGTTCAAACACCTGATCATACAGATAAGCCCTAGGGGACCTAGGGGTTTAAGTGGTCCACAAACATATGTGGACTCATGCGACTCCCCTGCTTGGTCAAGCCGCATGGAGTCGCGGATATCAGTGATCAGAGCGGCCACTATCGCCTTATCACGTGAAAAAGGAGCCTCCTGATCACCTTCGCCGTCTGAGGGCAGTTCACCCTCTGATAGGACCACAGGTGTGACCACCGAGGTGCTTTCTGGATCCGAATCTTTCACTGAGGGAGGGGGGGGGTGGGCATTTCTTGGGGCCCCCCAGAACCGGGTCCCCCGCCCCGGGAGATAATCCTCAAAAGGGTACCACCCAGTGTGTCCCTACTAACGGACCCCCACCGGCCGGCTACCACAGAAGCTGCCCAGGTGCCCACTCTCCGCGCCCCTAGGGCGGAAGAGGGGTCCACTCACCAATCCGACGGGCGCAGCGGGTAGCCACCTGGAGCAGACTTACCTCCCCAGAGAGGCATGCTGCTGGCCAGGGCTCTGGACAGGTGAACCAGTCACTGGGCTCTAGTGGGTTTTAGCCACTGGCCGTCCGCATGGAACGGGCGCTATGCGGCGGGCCCCCGCTAAGGGTAGCTCGCATAGTGTCAACCGGACTGGGGAAAGTTTTGGATTCGAGATATCCTCTATACCACCAGCCGGCTTGATAGCAGTCTTCATCAGAAAAACTCTTCAAGAGACTGCAGATCCCATAGGGAACCAGGTCTACTCCTTGCACTAGGCAATTAAAAACTGGTGTGCTATGCAGAGTAGGGGGATTATATGCTAAGGTGAGGATGGCCCCTTGGGAGGGGCCAGCCTATGCTTTTGTTTGTTTTTGCCTAGTCTACTCCTAGTGATATGAGCATAACCCCACGTGTCATAAGTAGGCTGCGTCTGTCAGTGAACGGAAGAGTAAATACAAATATATATATGGAACAATTGTAAGTGTTAACAAAAGTGTCCATAAACGTCCACACAAACTATGAAGGACTTCCACAAGTAACCTGGCTGATTAGAGAAGGTGCTACCTGGGCTTCAGGAGAGACCAAGAGAGTGGCAAGCTGGATAGCATTGGATGACTCATGGTCTCATCCAGTGTGGCTCCCCAATGTGTGTGAGATTTAGGGTCCTTTCACACCAGCGGATCGTTCAGGCCCGCCTGTCAGTTTTTCAGGCGGACCTGAACGGATGCTCCATTGTCCTCTATGGAGCGACAGATGTCAGCGGTGACATGTCCGCTGACATCCAATCCGCTCCGATCTGCCAAATACAGATGGATGGAAACCCTATTTTCCATCCGCCTGATGGTCCGTATTCATCCGATCCTCCATAGAGGAGAATGGAGCTGTGACAGGTCAGTTTCTGCACGGAGTGCAGAGACGGTCCTTTCATCAGCCGGCTCAGCATGGATCAACGGATGAATTCATGCTGAGCAGCGGAGCCCGTCAAAATGGGCTCCGCTCGTGTGAAAGGAGCCTTAAAGGGAAAGTGATCTGTCTTCATGCAAGTATATGTTTATTCGATAATAAATTTTATGATTTGTGGAGAGCACTATTGTGTTTCCTTCTGTAGCTCTGAGCCGGTTATATGGATTGATCCTTAATACTTTAGATTTGGAAACTTTGGTGGAATGTCAGCCCTGTCCAGGCTCTAAGAGGTATATGTGCATAAGACCTTCTATTTTAGAGGTCAATAAGATAAGGTGAGAGTGTACCTATAAGAGGCGGTAGCGTTACACCTGAACACGAAACAAAAGCAATTCTTCATTATTTGTGGGAGTTTTTAAAGGGCTTATTTATGAACACTTTTGCTTTTGTTGCTTAAAGTGGTCGTAAACAGACACACACACATATATATATATATATATATATATATATATATATATATACACACACATATATATACACACACATCCAGTGAAGAAACTGGCCTCAGTTGATAGATGAAAAAAATCCTCCTACACAGTTTGTACCTGTGTATCTGCAGTCTTCTCTTCATCCATTCAATGGATTCCAGGATTTATAAAGCTTGTCTGAGCTGTCAGAAAAAGAGGGCAGAGAGCTGACGTTTTGCTCTGCAGAGCTCAGTGAGGAGAGCTCTAAGAGCTGACTGGAGGGAAGGGACACACCCCTTTCACATAGCACACAGGAACAGAGCTGGCAATCCCTCCTGTCACCTTTTTTCTGTGTGTGTCTGGTTAAACTTGTCAGAAGTGACTCATGCAGATAGAGGAACAAACCAGCAGGGAGAAAAGATACTTCATGCTAAACTAAGAGAAGTACACACTATAGAGGGGCATGCTTTGTTCACATTTCATGTCTGAGGTTTAAAACCACTTTAAAGTAGAAGTGTGTAACTAAGCTTAAACCTGCTTACCACCCCTATCCTATTTTAACTACTATGTAGGAGAAAGATGCATATACTTCTCTATTCATAGAGTGCTCCAGTCGGGTCACACAATTACCTCCCAGTAGCAGCAACAGATGCCCCATAGTAGGCCTAGGGGTGATGCCACCACACAGGCATTGTGACTGTCAGCAATCTCTCCTCTCCCCTAAAGCCAGCCACTGGGGAAATCAAGTGACTGGACCAGAAAATAGGCAAGTATATGCACCTTTCACCTAGGAGGGTAGTAAGAATAGGATTTAGAGTGCTAGGAGCAGGTTTAAGCTTAGTTAGCAATAGCCTAAACTTCCACTTTAACACTTACAACAGTTCAACATGCATTTCCATGACATTACCTGCTTATAAAGGTACAAGTGGTAGAATTGGATGAGGAACCAGGAAAGGGAAAATATAAGTAGATTAAACCTCAGCTTTAATTAATGGCAAGAATAAAAAAAACAAAAAAAAACTGAATTTCCCCAATTACTGCACATGCCCAGATGGGACTTTTTTTTTCATTACACATGGCTACTGCTTGTAACACATACACACGGTTCCCAGTAGGATACTCACACTGGCTCCTCTGTCTTCTTGGTGGCATTGACCAGTTCCTGCTCCTTCAGCTTATCTACGGCCTGAGCTTGTTTTTCAATCTCATTGAAGCTTTTTCCACTCACTTTCTGAGCCCCCAAGCCTACTTTCTTGGCACCAAGCTGCAACATGAAAAAATAGTAATTGAAAAGCACTGCAAGTCTGCACCCCTCAAAAAAAAAAAAAAAAAAAAAGTAATGTATGCCCAAGAATGTAAAGTAATCCAGCACAGCACGAGAGAAAACACGGTTTTGAGTGTTTTTTTTTGTGTATGTGCATGAATCAGAACACATGGTCAGCAGGTCTTTATCGTAGAATGAAATTTGTTACATAACAAAATCATTTTGGTGTCAGGACAACTAGTGACTGACTTGTTCATTTGTAATGTAACATTTTTTTTTTTTGCACTAAGACTAGGATCACATCTGTACGGGTGGTTCCCACTATGGGTCTGCACCTGTTCCCACAGCCGCAAACCACCGGCGCAGAAAAACGCGCTGGATGCGTGCGGGTGCCACTGAACCTAAATAGCAGACGGCACGCACTGGAAAACGAACCTGCCCTGGAAACCGCACTACACTTGTGGTTCCTGTCCAGGTTGCAATTTTTGAAATGCTGCAGGGACCTTTTCTCTGTGTTTGAGGAAGCATAGCAGCCTATTCAAATAAATGGGTTGCTGTGCCCACGCAAAATGCGACTCTCACAAGCCGCATAGGTGTGAACCTAGCCTAAAGAAGTGCTGCACCCATGTGTTTGTATTACTCTATAACACGAGATTATACAGACTAATCCATAAACTATAGCACTGGTACAGATGCGCTATTTAACAGGAGAATGCGTGTTTGTTATTGCCATTTTAAAAACTAGGACATGTAGGTAGGGTTATCGGGCATCCTTAAAGAAAATCCAGTAAATGCATTTGATAACATTGGAATTTCTCCGGTGGTGCTCAATTTTTAACCTGCCACTCTCATCTGGTTTCTTTGGACATGTTGACCAGCTGTCATGTTCTTGCTGCCATGAGATATCGCTACCCAGGATGATGCAGCCAAGGAAGCCATGGGAACTCAGCAGGAAGCATCAGGGAGCAACAAGTCATGCTTGAGCTTTGTGTTTACTTAACATGAACCTGTCCTTTGTACATGCGATTCTTTGATGCCACCACCCCACAAGCTGCTTATGCGTACATTTCCTTCATTCCCTCATAGATCTGCCTGGTAAGAACAAAGAATCCCTGCATAAGCTCAGAGTTGTAACTTGGAGCTCATGCAGGGCTCAGAATTCCATTTCCATCTATCTCCCAGCCACCCCATGTGATAGTGCTGTAAGCCTTAGTGGCCAGTTTCCCAGGACCAGCCCTGTCACATGAAAAAAAGGTGAGAAAGGTGAATGCTGCCCCCATAGCCACAAGTAACATTTATGTCACTTTGCTTTTCTTGGTGAAAGGTGCGCTGAGGGAGCAAAAAGTAGTATAAACAGTTGCAGGGGCCAACATGGGCCTTGTATAAGCAACACACAGTTTCACTTAAAAAGTGCCATTAAAGCTCAGTTGAAGATCCTATAAACAAAGCCTAACTCCAGATTTACTTTCTCTTTAAATAGTTAGGCCCCTTGAAACATGTGACGTCTGTGTACAAGGGGACAAAAACTGATGTGTAATGAGCTGAGTAATGTTGAGTATAGGTGAGTAAAGTTGTGTAAGTGGGGTGTGTGGCCTGGCACCAGACCGTGACGGCAGCCCAAGAGGTGAGCTCCGACATCTAGGGCCTCTATTTAGCTTACCATTTGAGGGAGAGAGCACTCTTTGGACCGGGAACATGGCTGGAAGAATCTCCTCGAGCACCCGATCCCAGATGGATACTGGCACACAGCTAAGCCGGAATAGAAGATCCCAGCTATATTCCTCTCCCAGCAAACTGACTCCCAGGCCTAGAATTGCGGTGCAGGGAGCCACGCTGCCCCTGGCAGACAACACAGGCATAGCAAGGGCTGATGCCCTTGGCTCGTAGCCCTCAACGCTTCCCAGCTTGGCTGACTTACAGCTAGTGGCAATGGACATAAAAAAATACACTGTCAGCAGCGAGGTATCACAGGGCACTCAGACCTAGAAGGCGAGAAACTGATTTCCCCCACCTGGGACACTGTTTGCTGCTTAGTCAGCTTTACACAGAAAGATATACTACGCCTAGCATGAACCCATGGGCAACTGATTCATAATGGGGCACATATACAAATCTTCCAGGATCTGTCTGCCATTACTCTCCAGCATAGGAGGGATCTGTGCCCTCTTCTTACTACTCTGCATGACAGACATATTGTGGACCGGTGGAAATTACCCTTCTAACGGCCACGGTGGGGAACCATTCGACCTTCCTGCAAACACCGGCAGATCTTCAGGCCTTTTCTGACACCCTAGGAATTCCGAGGGTGGCCATCCCGGATTGGTACAGTTCATCCCTGCAACCAGAACCCTGGATCAACACTCACTCCAAGGTAACGCCACGCTCACAGCGCAACAGGCAAAGATGCCACAGATCCTCCTCTAACTTTTCCCTGAGAAGCCAAGGGGACAGGGAGACAGACCGCAGGTCCAGGGTTTCGCCTTCCTCGGCTAGACAAGAGGCGGAATACTGAACAGAGTTTACCACAGTCCGTGAGTTGGCTCACTAACCTGGTTGCTCTAAGGGCCTGGGCCTTTGGAACCATACGCTGCCTGCTATTAGACCGTTAAGGGACCTCTGCGGTGGGATAGAGCGTGAGGAAACGGTTTCCCTGCGCCATAGGGCCAAACCGTGACTACACTGACATTTATCCCAAAGACACGCAACTACCCAATTGGCACTGCCTAGCATAGCCTCACTGATTATGCAATGTACTTCTGAACACCGCCCTTCCACCTGTCTAAATGTAACGCGATACCCCAGTCATCTATAGCTGGCTGCTCATACGAAGCTCTTTTTGATAGAGGGACCTGAAGGTAGTTCATAACTGTACAAGTCATTTGGTGGTGCATTGTTACTTTCCTTTTGTCCCTTCCACTGTTTTATAGGCAGCCATTACAGAGATGTACTCACTTGGCCCTTTTGGAGGTCTGGGTCTTCCGCACCTCTCACACAGTAATAACTAAGACTGCCTTGAGCCACTAGGAGAGCAAAATTGCTTTAAATATGCTATTTTTTTTATTGCAGGGGAGCCAAGGTGATTGACATAAACCTATGCACAAGAGTTTACCATATGCTATCTTTGGTTGGTGTCATTAATGGCATTATCTTCAGTACTACGCAAGAGATCAATGCTTTTCATGAAAGCCTATTGGGGTTGGGAATGTTGTAAGAGGTGATATGCCCTGAAAATCTTAATACTGACATAGCTATTGCGATCTCTGGTGAGGTAATCTAACGCTTTCTCTACTGCTGAATGTATGATAGGCAGGGCACCCGCTCATCCAGGGCCTCACTGCTGCATATTTACATCCTTAATTGCTCCACAGCTGGGGATACTGGAGACGAGAGAGTGCTCATACACGCAAGGGTGTAGAATGGGATCTGAGAGTCCTGCCTTTTGTTCCCCCATTTAAAGCACTTATGAGTGATCCTAGATCATATTATAGTTTATTTAGACTAAAAAAATTATAGTTGCCATTGTAATCAAACAGATCAATTAGTGGACCCAGATGGCAGATTTAGCTTTCTAAAAAGGTACCTGGAAGAATAGACCAGTGACCGAGACAAATGTGTACTGCCCAATTCCAAACGGGTAACTTTTTTGTGAGATGTCATTACGAAACTTACGCTTTTCCAGACTGGCCTCTTAATTCTTGGGGGTGACTTTAATGTCCCTCTACATCCTCTGGTGGATACTTCAAATGGTGCCTCTTCTCTCCCCTTTTCTGCTCCAAGTCAGATCAAAACTAATTGGCTTCCCTTGCACTGCATGACACTTGGCGGACCCTTTACCCTAGGGATAGAGATTATACCTTCTTCTCACCCCCGCATAATCGCTATTCGAGGATGGACTATTTAGTCATTCCACAAGCAGATCTCTCCTACCTCCATAATGCCATTTTAGAAAGCATGGCACTGTCGGATCACTACCTGGTAACCTTTGCGGTTCCCAGATAAGAGTCAATACCAAAATCTGGAGAATGGATGTGTCCCTCCTTTCAGATCCCAGTGTCTAGAATCATCTAGACAGGAGATTGGTGACTTTTTTTCACCGAAATTACACCCCAGAGGTTTCCTATATGACAGTGCGAGGCACACAAATGTGTCATAAGAGGTCACTTGCTTTCCATAGCAGCTCGGAAGAAAAAAAAAAAAAGAAAGCCAAACTCTAGTAGTGGAACTTTCCGATAAGATTCGTAAGCTGGAAGCTCAACACAAATGTTTACAGGCACTTGAATTGGAAGAAACACGCTCGCTCTTATTAGAACTCTTTAAAAGGGCACGTTGCCGGAATATCTTATCCCAGAAATTGTTCTATGAACAAGGGAATAAACCAGGTAGGCTACTGGCTAGGGATACTCAGAAGCGCATGCTTGCTTCCACAATCCACCATATTCTAGATACAGCGGGTGTGACCCACTGTATCTAACAGTGGGTCACACCCACTGTTTCAAAGCTTCTATAGTAAGCTGTATGACCTAAAGTTCAATGAATATGGTCCAGCATTAGCAAGTAATTGTGCTGAGCTGATATGTGAATTCTTGCAACAATATGGTCCCCCTGCTTTATCTGTAGAGGACTCAACAGCTATGGAAATGTATCCCTGAAGAAGTCACGTGACCGTGACGTAACGCGTAGGACCGGAACTGTGACCAGAGACCGGAAGTCGGATGAGAGGTGTAAGCACCACTTGTATCTTGATGCCCATACTCTTTTAATGAATGTAAGCAGCGATTTTATCTTTAATTAAACTGTTTGTTGGAACTGCTACACTATGGGAGTCTATGTTTTATACCCCTATGTATGAGTGAGGATTACTACCCTATACACTGGTCGTGTCGATTGTGACGTGGCAGGATCCTAAGGTGTTTGGAGGACATATACCCACGGTGCCAGTTACTGCTGTTTGATTTACAGCAAAAGGTGTATTTAACACCTATTTAAGGTGAGCGCTCTGAGAGCACTGAGTGGATCACACGGGCACAGGAGCCCATCTGGAGGCACATAGTGGAGCTGACCAGACCGACTCCTCGTTCACTGGCAGGAGTGGATGTGTCACTAATCTCATGCCACTTGCTAGGAAGCATTTGAATTAGTGTTTTGCACATTTTTCAGCACTGTGTTTATTCACTGGAATATGTTTACTGCACTACAGCACCACCTAGTGCAGGAAATGTGAACTCTTTATGAATCCTTTCTGCATGAATTTTTATGACATTTGTTTTGGAATTTTTGAAGGACTATTTGGACTTTCTGCACACTTTATTGATCACTGAGGTTTATTGTCATACACAGGAGGTACCTTAATATTTTACAAAGGTACTATCCATACAGCACAGAATATTATGCACTGTTGCACTTTATCATTTTGAGTAGTTTGATTGATAGATTTGGTTGATTTTCATTACTCAAGTATTTTTATTTATTTTTTATATTATCAGCACTGCACAGATTTTTTATTCACTGTTGCAATTTACTATTTGAAGTCTATTTGAATGTATATTGTGGGCATTGGTCACCGTTGATAATATTTTTGTTATACCTGTTTTGACTGCGCAGTACCCTACGTATTCTATCAACAGCTATGGAGGCCCCTCTGACGGAAGAATGGAAATTAGCTCTGAAGGCTATGAAACCAGGTAAATGCCCAGGAGGCCTTCCAGCACAATAATATAAAGCATTCTTCGACTCTCTGGTCTTGAGCTTTCTTAAAGCCTTTCATTCCCTGTATACTGTTCCCTGCACCTCAGAGAGCCTCCTTGAGGCAAATATTTCAGTTATTCCTAAAGAAGGGAAAGAACCTACCAATGTCACCAATTACCGCCCAATTTCTCTTCTTAATGTGGATGTCAAGCTGTTCTCCTAGATCTTGGCAACACGTTTGTCCTACCATGTTCCAGCCTGGGTTGGTCTAGATCAAGTGGGATTTGTCCCTGGCAGGGAAGCCAGGGACAACACTATTAAAGCCCTGAATTTACATCATTGGGTTACTTCTAGCCGACAAGAGGGTTCCTGTCTTGCAATGGATGCTGTGAAGGCGTTCAACAGAGTGGCCTGGGACCTTATGGATGCAGTTCTGGGTGCTTTGGGGGATCAGGACACATGAGAGCCTTCATACTCTCCTTGTATGCCAACACAAGAGCTAGGGTCAGGATTAATGGCCAGCTGTCGGCGCCTTCTCTATCCATAAAAAAAAAAACAGGCACGGATGCCCTCTTTCCCCCCTGCTTTACATTCTCACGCTGGAACCCCAGCTCCGCTGCATTCGAGCCCACCCCGATATTAAAGGGCAGACGCAATCGGGATTACAAGATTGCAGCTTTTGCAGATGATGTTCTGCTCTCCATGGGACGTCTCTCCGTAACCTGAAAGTCCTCGATCACTTTAAACTCTTGTCTACTCCAAGTCTTTTGCACTGAATATCTCACGCCCAAAGGAATTAGCCCAGCAATGCCAGACTAGCTTCCCCTTTCAATGGAAACCAGATGCCATCACTTCTTTAGGTATACAACGTCCGGCAGACTTATCAGAACTCTATAGCAGAAACTTTTTTAGCGGAATTGCAAGCCCTTCCACGCTTACTCTATAAGCTACGGACAATACCAATTTGCATGCCACCTTCCTTCTTTGCATTGTACAAATCCATGTGTAGGGCTTTCCTATGGCGCAACAAATCTGCGCGGATAAGTTGGTCAAAACTTCTAATACCGAAGTCTTGTGGCAGAATTGGGCTCCCGGACTTACAACGTTATTACTGGGCGGTTCACCTTGCCTGGGTGGTAGAGTGGAGGGCTCATGCCCAATGTAAAAGCAGGGTGAACCTGGAGCATCTGCCTTCGAAATCTGACTTGTGTGAGACTCCTTGGGGTCCCCAAAGACCACACTTCGACAAAGCTATACTCTCACCCCCAATAAGGGCTACCCTCCAAGCCTTTGATAGAGCATGCACCGCATATGCAGTGTCTGCTAAAGTATGCCCGATCACTCCAGTACGAAACAATCCAGACTTTCCTCCAAGCCTATCTAGAACCTTTCTAGCGATGGAATGGCCATATACAGAGATGCCGGCTAAACATTTTTTCTAGAGGCAGATTTATGAGGCGTAATGAGCTTGCTGAGTAATCCAACACAAATTCCTTTCCCTTCTGGTCATATATTCAACTTTAACATTACATGGACTGTTCATCCCATAGAGCGGGCTTCACCAAGACACACACAGCGTTTGAGTCACTCTGCTCCCAGTCTCCCCCCCCCCCCCAAAGTCATGTGATCAACACTTTATGCTGCAATGTTCGAGAATCTATCTGCTCTCTTCCACGCTGATCACACATTCTACAAAACGCACTGGGGACCAAGCTAGAGGAGGTTAGCTGGGAGCACATTCATTTATATATTCACAAAGGTTTCTTGAACGTCTTGACTCAAGAAAATGAATATAAACTAAACTAAAGGCGCAGTGGTACAGAAAGCCGGATCGGATTCATAAATTTGCTCCTTCTGTTCCTGATTGCTATTGGATATGTGCCAAAGAGACAGGCACTTTACTCCACATTTGGTGGGCATGCCCAGTAATCCAATCTTATTGGCGTAATGTCCGTGATAAGATATTGGCGGTTTCTTCAGTTCCATTGGAGTTTTCTCCAGCACAGCACCTTCTGCATCACTCCAAGATATCTAAAAAGTGTTACTACAAAAATCGGTTGCTATGCATATGATAAATGCTGCTAGGCTATACATCCATCCCAGTACATTGGAGATCCACAGACCCTCCCTCAATGAAGGAGTGGCTCCGGCGTATTGACCACACAGCAGTGATGGAGGAGCCGATCTAGATCACTCTTGATAAAGTCTCCAAATAAGCCCATTATCTGGGGGCCCCTGGACAACCTATGGAGGTTTGTGTTCATATCAAGAACTACAACAGGTTATCAATTGATATCTGATCACACCAACACGACTGAGAATCGTGATAGGCTCAATTGTATCTCATCCATGTGTGGAGTAGCAGAATTGAGAGGGACCCTAGATGGCTACTCATTTTATTCAGGTACTTTACATTTTATGCAGTGGTCATCCTTAGCTATCCCACAGTTTGTTCTCAGTAATACGGGTCAAATGTTCGTTAGTTTTGTATATATTTGCCATATTTGCACTGTGGGGTCTTCTTGGTATGAGACTCTACTCTTACCCATTAGTAGATATTGTTCATTTTTTGCCTTATCTGGTTTATCATTTTCTATTTACATGACTGTGCAATATATGTGCCATTTTTCTTTTGTGTTTGTTGTACTTCCCTTTAAAAACATTTAATAAAATGTTTATGCAAAAAAAAAAAAAAAAAAAACAGTGTGTAAGCGTATAGTCGAGTAAAATTCTTCATTGCCAGTATTGTAATCTACTCATTTATACTCATAAACATGTTTATAGACAAGTAAACACATGTAAGAGAGTAAATTACTGCACTCAAATAAAATTTTTACAAAAGCATTGTATTACTGATCTACTCGGCTGTGTGAAATGTCCCATAGACAACAATGTATCTCATTTTATATCAGTAAAAAAACTTTTATTTTTTATTTTTTACTCCCTGATCTCAATCCAGCGATGTGCGCAAGAGCAGAGTGTCTCTCTTGGGGCTCTCCCTCCTCATTGGATAGGATACAGCAGCGAGAGCCATTGGCTCCTGCTGCTGTTAATCTCAGCCAGTGAGGAGGGAGCAGGGCCGAGCCCAGCTCTGTGTCTCTTATGGACAGATACACAAAGCCAGCTTGTGAGCGAGCACACACACACACGCACGCACGCACTCACGTGCTCCCATAGCAAAACTAGTCTTTACAAACACTTTAATTTGGGCTAAGCTGCTCCAAACAAACCATTTATTTTACTAATAGATACACCTGAATAAAAAGGCTTCCTCTGAATTGCTCAGGTAGAGATTGTGAGGTCATCTGCCCACTTCTGCACCTCACTCAGAGGAAGGCTTGTAATCAAAAAAATACAAGGCTTCCTGAGGATGGCTGAACAGCGCTCAGGCCAATTCGATTTTGTTCCTGCAGCAGACAAAGTCCCCTTACAGCTCCCTGAACACATTGCTAAATAGAACTTATATAGCACTGACAGTGGGTGCATATCAAGTGAAGGAATGGTTTGTTTGGGCCAGCAGTTTGGCACAGAGTCAGAACAGGAACTTTCCCATCAGCAGGGAACATGAGCTTTGTTGATTCCAGAGCTCTAGCTGTGAATGAGGGGAGAGTGGGGTTTCAGGCCACTGTAGAAATACTGTTTCTTTCACAGGGTGCACGTTAAAAGATGTATACCCTACACGGCACACTGTTTCAAAAAATTGAAAGGTTTATTTTATTATCCACTTCCTGTACTTAGGCCGTTTATAAAACGGTCTAAGGTTAAAGTTGGTTTAACAGGCTCATGGATAGGACTACAAGCTTGATCCAAGCAGTCATTTGAGCTGATGGGATCACTTTTACAGGCGGTGGACGGGGTGCAAGTCTCTCTCACCCCCTCCCGCCTTTACTGGGCTCTCCCAACCCCCGATCAGGTAAGGGTGCGGCACACAGCAAGAGGAAATTATGTTGTTCGTCCCACTGTGTGACGTTAGAAACCATAAGGGACAAGGATTTAATCACTTCCTGTTTCAGTCTCATGTAAACAAACCGTTATTGGTTCATGAAAACATCTGATCAAACTGATCTTGGTTTTATAACGTTTTGGAAGCCAGAGAAGAGATGTGGGATATTAGACTCCATATCTCTCCATAAAGGGGACCTGAGAGACTCATGTTATGTTGTCCATCCCTTGGGATAGTAATATAGTTGATCAAAAAAAAAAAAATTTCAAAGAGCAAAGCCCCTTTCCCCCCCCCCCCCGTGCTCATATGTCCTGTACACATATGTAAACGGCAATGTGCGGTATCGCCACAAACATCACAGCAAGAGAAATAATTCTAGTGCCAGGCCTTTTGTGCAACTCTGAACTGGTAACCTGTAAAGGCTTTTAAAGCATCGCCTATGGAGTTTGGCGCCATTCCATAAGCGTAAGCAATTTTAACGCGTGACACGTTAGGAATTTATTTACTCAAGGTAACATTTTATATTTTACCAAACAATTGGGTATTATATTGTTTTCATGCATTAAAATTCATTAAAATGCATTTTTTCCTAAATATTTTACACAATTTTCATCTCTAGGGTCTCTGCTTAACCACTTCTATACTGTGTGAATTCCAGCACTCCTCTCCTACATGTAAAAATCATCATTTATTTGCTAGAAAATTACTCAGAATCCCCAAACATCAAATATATTTTTTAGCAGAAAACCTAGGGAATAAAATGGCGGTGATTGCAACTTGATATATGCGCAGAAATTTTTCAAACATTTTTCTTTTTTTGGAAAAGAAACTTTCATGAATTTAAAAACAGTAAAGTTAGTCAAATTTTTTTGTAGAATGTGACAGATTATGTTACGCCGAGTAAATAGATACCTCACATGTCACGCTTTAAAATTGCACAAACTCGTGAAATGGCGCCAAACTTCGATACCTAAAAATCTCCATAGTCTACGCTTTAAATTTTTTTTACAGGTTACCTGTTAAAGAGTTAGAGGAGGTCTTGGGCTACAATTATTGCTCTCGCTCCAACGTTCGCGGCGATACTTCACATGTGTGGTTTGAGTGTCGTTTACATATGCTGATGCGACCTATGTTTGCATTCGCTTCTGTGTGTGAGCACGCGGGGACGGGGCACGTTAATTTTTTTTTTTTTTATGTATATACGAAAAACAGGACGAAAATGGCAAAGAGGGACATGTACCCACGTGAACTAACTTCCGGTTTCTCCGCCTACTTCTGCAATCTGTTCCCAGCAAGCACCGTGCCACGAGAGTCGAGAGTGACAATGAGAGAGAGAGCACTGAGCAGCACTGTGTGTGACTGTGCATACAGGACAGGACAGCCAGACAGCCAGGATGAGGCCTCCCGACTCCTGACGGAGACAACCGTGCCGCTGTCCGCCAGCCATCCACTCCGCCCAGAGAGCAAAGCAGGCTGTGTGAGTGAGACGCACGTGAGTAAAGTATGGAACATACAGCAGGCCTCCCCTTCCCTCAGACCACCATCCGTCCAGATCACGTCTTCTGCAACTGTGCTACAGGCCTCCTCTGAGTGACGAGTCGACTACTGGTAGTGGCATCCAGCAGTGCCAGCACTCTGCAGCAGCAGCTTACAGGCCCAACATTATGGCTTACTCACTCAGACCACCATCCAGCAATGCCTGCCAGTGCCAGCACTCTGCAGCAGCAGCATTACATTACAGGCTTTAGAGGCCTGGTACTCAGACCACTTAGAGATCACATCCAGCAGTGCCAGCACTCTGCAGCAGCAGCATTAGGCCTACTCAGACCACACAGAGACCACCATCCAGCAGTGCCAGGCCAGCACTCTGCAGCAGCAGCATACAGGCCTACTCAGACCAGAGACCACCATTATTATTATTATTATTATTATACAGGATTTATATAGCGCCGATAGTTTGCGCAGAGCTTTACAATATTAGGACAGACAGTACAATTACAATACAATTCAATACAGGAGGAATCAGAGGGCACTGTTTGTTAGAGCTTACACTCTAGGAGGGAGGGTTAAGTGATACGAAAGGGCAATAACTGTGGGGGATGAGCTGATTGAGAAAAGAAGTGTAGTTGTTAGGTGGTGGCAGGATAGGCTTCTCTGAAGAGAAAAGTTTTCAGGGATCGCCTGAAGGTGGATAGATTTGGGGACAGTCTCACAGATTGGGGTAGGGAGTTCCAGAGGATGGGAGAGGTTCGGGAGAAATCTTGGAGGCGAGAGGAGGTGATGAGGGAGCTGGAGAGCAGGAGGTCTTGGGATGCGCGAAGAGGACAATTAGGTTGGTATTTTGAGACTAGGCTGGTGATGGTAGCTGGGAGCAGAGTTGCGGATGGATTTGTAGCTCATGGTTAGTATTTTGAATTTAATTTGTTGGGCGAGTGGCAGCCATTGGAGGGATTGGCAGAGAGGGGTGGCAGATGCTGAACTGTTTGTAAGGTGGATGAGTCTGGCAGCGGCATTCATGATGGACTGGGGGGGGAATAGTCCATTTAAAAGGTAGGCCAATGAGGAGAGAGTTGCAGTAGTCGAGGCTTTGTGGTTTCATTGGTTAAGAAGGGATGTATTTTACAGATGTTGCGGATTGAGGCGGCAAGCCTAAGAAAGTGATTGGATGTGGGGCCAAAAGGAGAGTTCAGAATCCAGGATAACTCCAAGCACCCTAACATGTGGGGATGGGTGGATGGTTGTGCCATTGCTCTTGACAGAGAAGTCAGGGGAAACGGCACGTGGGGGAGGAAATATTTTGAGTTCGGTTTTGGACAAGTTGAGTTTGAGGAAGTGGTGCGACATCCAGGCAGATATGTCTGTAAATAAGTTAGTGATGCGTAAGGAGACTGATGGAGTGAGTTGGGGGGTGGAGAGGTAGATTTCGGTATCGTCAGCGTAGAAATGATATTGAAAGCCGTGGAAGGCTATCAGCCGGCCCAGGGAAGAGGTGTATATTGAAAATAAGAGCGGTCCAAGAACAGAACCTTGGGGGATCCCGACAGAGAAAAGGAAGAGGAGAGGAGGAGGTAGAATTGTACATGACACTGAAGGTGCGATGGGATAGGTAGGACGAGAGCCACTGAAGGGCACAGTCACGGAGACCGAGGGAGTAAAGTTTTTTGAGGAGGAGGGGGTGGTCAATAGTATCAAAGGCAGCCAAAATGTCCAGGGGTAGGAGTACAGAGTAGTGTCCATTGGTTTTTGCAGTTAGTAGGTCATTTGTAAGTTTAAGAAGGGCAGTTTCTGTGGAGTGTTGAGGGTGAAATCCAGACTGAAGGGGGTCAAGGTTTTTCTTAACACGATGGTCACTCGGTTGTAGACAAGGCGGTCACCGAGTTTGGAGGAAAAGGGGAGCAAGGAGATAAGGCATAGATTGTTAAGATCGGTAGGATCCAGGGATGGCTTTTTGGAGTATGGGGGGTGACCAATGCATGTTTTAGAGCATTGGGGAAGATGCCAGAAGAGAGGGAGAGATTGAAGATGTGAGTTAGAGAGTGCAGGATAGAGTCAGAGGGTGACCGTAGTATTTGAGAGGGAATAGGGTCCAGTGGACAGGTGGGCGTTAGAGAGGAGTTTAGCAGTCTTGTTTATAGTAGCAGGTTTGAATAAGGATAGTGTTGATTGTGCTTGTGGACATGGGGTGTCAACTGGGGAGGATGCCTGTAGAGTGAAGATTTCATCAAGAATGGTGTCAATCTTGCTTTTGAAGTGATTAGCAATCTCCTGTGCAGTGAGTGTGTTAGTGGACGGAAGCGGTGAAGGACGAAATAGGGAGTTGAAGGTAGAGAAGAGTTGACGGGGACTGGATGGGGTGGTGTTAATAAGAGTGGTAAAATAGATCTGCTTGGCAGTGTGGAGGCGAGCATTGTATTTATGGAGGGCAGATTTGTATTGAAGTCTTTGAGAGACTTTGTCTTGTACCATAGACGCTCAAGTGCGCGGCTACGCTTTTTGAGATTTCTGGTGAGATTTCGGTTTGCCAGGGTTGTAGGGGTCGAGGCCTGATTTTGTGTGTGGTGAGGGAAGCTAGCTCGTCCAGGATGGAGGACAGGGATTTATTGTAGATGGCAGTGGCTTGGTTGGGGCAGGACAGGGGTGAAATTTTTTCTCATAGAGATGGCCAGTAGCAGAATAGAGCAGAGAAGTGTTGAGTTGGTGAAGGTTTCTATGGATGACGGTTAGGCGATTGGAGGGAAAGGTGGTGCAAGACAGGGAGAGAGAGAGGAACTAATAAGGTGGTGGTCGAAGAAGGGAAAAGGATTGTTGGAGAAGTTGCATGGAGCGCATAGATAGAAGACAAGGTTGAAGGTGTTTCCATCAGTGTGAGTAGAAGCCTGTACCAATTGCTTCAGGTCAAATGAGGATCTAGTGATGAAGACTTCCCCGTGACGGAAAATGACTGAGTCCGAAATAGATGATCTTCGGTGAGCCATTTTTATTATTCTTTTACATGATGACATGGTTAACACCAGTCAAATTATCACATGGATAGGAGATAATTGATATGGGGGCGCTATCTGCTCTACTCTATGGGTGCATCATTGTTATTTTTCCACTTTATTTGTAGTATTATTGTGTAAAAGTATTCCCATAACATGTTAAGTGTTAAAATAATAGATTGGAAGGAATAGTAACCTTTTCTACATACTTTATGCTTATTTAGCTGTGTTCCATTTGTTAGGTACCAACAGATCGACATGGACCGGACACCATGTGTTGTGCATACATTGCAACGTGTGGTCCACATGGTGCAAAAGGAGGCAAGTGTGAAGAGAATACTGGATAAAGCAAGATCAATAGTGAACCTCTTCCGCAAGTCTTCAATTGCAACACAGAAGCTATTGGATAATTGTGGCCTTGCTCTTTTAAATGACTGCTTCACATGCTGGTCAAGTACATTCAACATGATCGCAAGACTCCTCAAACTGAAAGTCGGTCTGCCAAAATCACAAACATGGGATGGGACAGCTTGCTCCCTAGTGAATCGCAAAAGCTCACATCATTGCATGACCTACTGTTGCCTTTTGCAAAACATACTAAAACCCTCCAGAGTGACACCATGTCCATGTCCCTGCCCTCTTTGATCTGCTCAGCCACCTTGAGGACTTTAACCACTTCACCCCCGGAAGGATTTCCCAGGTTAGGACCAGAGCACTTTTTGCGATTCGGCACTGCATCGCTTTAACGGACAATTGCGTGGTCGTGCGACATTGTACCCAAACGAAATGTCCTTTTTTCCCCCACAAATAGAGCTTTCTTTTGGTGGTATTTGATCACCGCTGCGTCATTTCTGATCGCCGCTATAAACAAAGAAAGAGCGACAATATTTTTTTCTTTTTGCTAAAATGAAAATCCAAAAAAAAAAAAAAAAAAAAAAGGAAATAAAAAAATATAAAAAAAACATTTTTTTTTCATCGGCCGATGTATATTCTTCCTCATATTTTTGGTAAAAAAAAAAAAACAAAAACGCAAATCGGCGTTTATTGATTGATTTGCGCAAAAGTGGCCGCGTTTACGGACAATGAGAATTCATTTCTGGGGTTTTTATTTTTTTTTATTTTTTACTAGCAATGGTGGCGATCTGCGATTTTTAGCGGTACTGCGATAGTGCAACGGACATGTCGGACATTTTTGACACTTTTTTGGGCCCAATGACACTTATTTAGCGATCAGAAATTTAAATGTCCACTGATTACTGAATAAATGTCATTGGCAGTGAAGGGGTTAACCTGCAGGGGGAGACCTAGGGGTTAACTGTGTTCCCTGGGTGTGTTCCAACTGTGAGGGGGCTGGTCTACCTTGGGCATGAGAAATCTAACTGATCCCAGTGACAGGGATCAGTAGATTTCTTATGTCCCCATTGGCAGAGCGGGAACCGCCATGTTTACATCGGCGGTTCCCCTTTCTCTCACTCTGGCCGCTCATCGCGGCCCGCCGGCGGACATGATCATTTTTTATTTTTTTTTATTTTTGGGGTCTTTACTTAA
>BLSH010015495.1:192571-234857 GCA_018402905.1 Glandirana rugosa
AAAAAAAAAAAAAAAAAAAGACACTGTTTTACTACTCCTTTAGGTTTCAAAAAGTCAACAGCAGTCTCGACCCAATCCCCGTTTAGAATATTAACCCTTCGGACAGGACTGTCTGTGTTGCATTCTGCTCTTCTTACTGTTCTGGAAACGCAACAGGAAGTGAGAGGAAACAATTTTAGATAGTTGTCACCAGGACAGGCTTCCCAATTATAAGATTTGCCCCTAACCCAGCTCTGACGACAACTGAAAAACTTTGGATTTCCTCATCATTTTGTCACAGAAAAAAAAAAAAAAAAAAAGAGAAGAGAAAAATCTACCCAACAGTGACAGAGACATAAAAAAAAAAAAAAGGTTAAAGTGTTTCTTATTCTTCCCTACTTTATACAAACCAAATTGCCCTGATCTTGGCTTATGTTTTTGGTAAATAAACATGTAAATGTTAAATCTCTCCTATACATTTCAGGCTTAACGGCCCTTTCAATTTTGATGGAGTATAAGTTTTATGCATAAGAACTTGCAGCGCATTATATGGGGTGCAGGATAGATCAGGAGGAGACTGAAGCAGCTAGGAACAGGATTTTGGATCACCTGTCAGGGGTGTGCTTCCTGCAGATACTAAATTCATTGAATCAGCTGAAACATGGAAGATAAAAAAAAAAAAAAAAAAAAAAGGACATATTTATAGCAGTACTACAAAACAAACTATACTTTATCGGGAAGGGATGTACGGATAAACCTACATATCAAAGTTACAAGGGTTAAAAAATAAATAAATAAAAAAATAAAGTATTCATCCCTTCAAATGTTTCTGAGATCACCTCCTGCATTTCCCTTTTTATAAATGCAACTTGCAGGAAAAAAGTACTACTTAAAATGGAACACTGGGCAAAAATGACAAATGAAGCAGTCTGTCACTAGAATTTACAAAGCAGTTTGTTTATTTTCTAAAACCATTTAACTGTTTATAAACCAGCTGAACCATTATTTTTTCCACTAACTGTGACAAAGACAAGGCTGCTGATTCCTGCAGAAATCACTGCAGCGCCATCACACTATTACCTCAAGTAATAGGCAAGTTAAAGCTCAACTCCAGCAAATACATTTTAAGCATATACAACAGGAGATGTTTCTTCCCTTTTTTTTTTTTTTTTTTGAAAAAAAAAAAAAAAAGTTTAAAAGGTTAAGTTCACCTTTGGGAACATGGTACATGTTCCAACCCTTTTTAGGGTGGAACATGTAACACATTCCCACTCATGCAGCTGCTCTCCAATCAGAGTCCTCTCTGACAGCAGGCCTTCTCCCCGTTCCTGCTGTGACAATTTGAAACCAGTGCGACCCTGCTGGGCTCCACCCACACGGCCACATCATTCATGTGCTCTGTGAATGAATGAACTACAAGTACTGACACCCTTTGCAGCTGTCTGCTTGTTGTTCTCAATGAACTACCATGGTGCTGTGGTAGTTCACCAATTTATCCTACTTTGTGAAACTGCCTGCCGTATGATGTACGGGCGGACCGCTTACACTGACAGTCTGTAGGAGTCCTGCATGGCACCCCTCTGTTTTCCAGGCTCCTAAAATAAATGAATGCAAGTTTTTTTACCTGCAAAAAAGTGAACTTAAGGCGATATTAGACCTTGGTTGCTTTTAAAACTAAAGCAAATATGTCATACTTACCTGCTCTGTGCAATGGTTTTGCACGAGCAGCCCCAATCCTCCTTTTCGTTTCTCTCCCGTCTGTGGTCCAGGCCCCTCCCCTTTGGTGAGTGCCTGCTCCCGAGTTGCCCAGTCTGCATCTATCGACACAGGCTGGGCGACTCGGCCCTGCACCCCCGGGTCACAGCATTTGACTGACAGCAGCAGGAGCCAATGGGGCTGGGGGCCCCTGCAGCACAGGAGGTTTTTTACATTAATGCATTAAAGCTAAAAAACCTTGAGGCTTTAGAACCACTTTAAACCTTATGAATAAAAACCGAACATTATTAAAGGATGAGTTCACCTTCGGTAACATGTTACATGTTTTACCAGTTTTTAGGGTGGAACATGTAACATGTTCCCAATGCTGCAGTCACTTCCCAATTCCCCCGGTGACAGCAGTATGGGGAGAAGTTCCCCATACTAGCGGTCACTTTTTGAAATCAGCACAGCTATGGAGCGCCGTGGTAGTCCATTGATTCTTCCTGTCAGATTGTATCTGCTTGCCCATATGGGATGTATGGACACACAGATACTCTGGCAGATCTGGAGGAGACCTGCATGGCACCATGATCTGCTGATCACAGGTGCAATGCTTTACAGGCTCAAAAAAGTAATTACACATTTTTTTAACTACAAAAAAAGATGTGCATATATTTTTTTTTCTAAAAGGTGAACTTAACCTTTAAGCACCCCCTGCAGTGTAATATGATTTGTTCAATCCTCCGATACTGTAATTTTTTTTGGACTGGTTGACTTGTTATAGGAAGTGTAAAAATAACAGATCTACTGAAAAGATCATCAGGTAATAAAACTATAATGCAGGAGGGGCTCAGAACATCAAAAACTGATGTGCCAGTGCTACTGACAGACTTTATCATGTATTTTCTGACTCTACACATTACACTTTAAAACAAAATTAAAGTCCTAGATACTTACCTTAGCACAAACAGTCCGATGCCTATGAGGTCGGTCTTAAGCAATCTTAATTGGCCTGCACAGGACAACGCAACTCCTACACACAGACAGTCATCCCGGCACAGGCCTACATGTGCCTGCCTACACTGCCAGAATGTGCAGCTCAGTGTACATTTTGAGACTGTGAGCAGGCAGGCACGTTTATTTTATTGCCGAAAAGGAGATATTGCATGTCTCTTCAGCAATAAACAGCCTGCCTGCAATTAAAAAATGAAAGACTTTAGTTCCACTTTAACTTTTCCAGGTGATAGGTACAGCTAAATTGATCAGCAGGTACCTTCTGCCAATTTTGTCGGGCCAACGCCAGCTAGAGGTTCCGATTCCTCATAGAGAACTCCCCTGCTGAACAATGCAAACGTCAGTGTCTGAATGACTAAGCAGTACACCTGGCCAATGTCACATGAGAGGTAGGTGCCTACTGCTAGGCACATGCTGGCCATCAGTGTTATACACATTGCTACATTAGAGAGGAGACGTTAAAGGGAAGACAAAAAGTAAAGGTATGCAATGCCAGATTATGCTTTGTTTCCCCACAGGTTCACTCTCTATCAGAGTTCTGTATCATTTTGGGAAAGGAGCGTTTTTTTTTTTAACTATTCAATCTTAAAACTACCCTTTTATCTGATACTCTTATCCAAGCATCTATTGGTCATCAGCAATGTCACTCTGCTCTCCCAAAACCTCTTGCTGAACATTTGTTTCATTACCATATTCTTAGAAGAAAATGACAGGATCAGCCGGGTATTTACAACTTCCCTGTTCAGAGTGGCAATGCTATTCCAGCTGATCCTCTATCTTCTACGTTACCACTCTCAATGTGCATGCTCAAGTTTTTCCCTGGGAGGAAGCCATGCTCTGCTCTGAACCTAAGTGTTAGATAAAGAACACATTTCTAGCTTCCCTTTGGACATGTATGTTTCTCCCTGTAGGACACTGAGTCAGGCATTTTTTGCTGTGTTATCTGTTGATCAGTTGCTTAAACATACCGGCTTCTAGAACAGATTGCACAGCTGCAACACTCAGTAGCCAACAGGGAGGGGCATGCAAATCTAAAGGGATTCTAGGGAAGCGTTTTAATATAATGCTTGGGTTCAGAGTTTTGTCACACACTGAAAGGAATCTCCATCATACAGTGAGGTGCAAAAGGTACATTGTCTATATGACATGACCAGAAGATAAAAAAAAAGTGAGATTTAATGCTCATATGCAATAAGTATTTATAATGGGTTTACAAACACTTTAACACCAAAGCTTTTACAAGTGCATGAATAACAAAAGGCTCTTTTACAGTTCGTGGCTGGACAAAAGAAAAAAAAAAAAAAAAAAAAAAAAAAAAAAAAACACACACACACACACACACACACAGCAGTACATCTGTGTAATATACATGCGCTGTGCCCATGTAAAATCTCTAGGTTCACATTGCCGCAATGCAGTGCATCGCATGTGATTTGCTCAGGAATCGTACCGCATATGCCTGTGCTTATCATATGTGATGTCCTTGTGGCGAGATTTGAGCCATTAATTTTGTTTGGCTCAAATTGCACCGCATCCGCATCAAAATGTTGCAGGACCCCTTTTTTTTCTGCACCGGAATTGGATCGCCCCAGTAAATCACAGGATTTATATCATTTCCCGCATCGCATATATGTGAACAGAGGCTAAAAACACTAAAACCACTTGTCGGCAAATTACAGTGAATTAGGAAACCACTGGATTTTTGGCAGGTCAACATGTATAACGTTTTAAACCACTCGAGTCAGGTGCGGTATTAAAATGGCATGGGGCAGCACCTGTTTGTCCCTGTGCAGTTTTAAAATTGCACCTGAACTTAGCAGCTCCTGTGATTCCCCCAGTCATTAGAGCTGGAACAGCCAGGGTCCATATAAGCATGCGTTGGAAGCAAATGTTAACACAATGCTTTCACAGCCAGCAATAGATCACTATTAGAAGTGTTTTCTTGCTGCATGGGGGATCTAGACATGGTCTCAACTGACTTAATCTTTTCTTGTTATGGTAAACATACGCAAATCATCAACCGACCCCCCCCCCCCCCCAAACCGTGCTTATATTGCAATGTAAAAAAGAAGTGCAAGACCCCATACACACTATACAACTTTTGTTGTCCGATTTCCTTTAGATTTACCAAAACCATGTAGTGCAAGGGCCGGCCTGAAACCCTTAAGGTTTGACCTCATATTATATGGTTTTGGTAAATCTAAAGTAAAAAAATCTAAAGCAAATTGGATAGTGTGTATCTAGCTTGAAGCGATTGTATTCCCAGGGAAGAAAAAAAAGAAAAAACCTGCAAGACAAAGGCATAGTGAGCTAGTATACTTACCTTAGAATGAAGCTCCGTCAGGTCTGCTCGGTCCTCGCAGAGGGAGCTGCCATCTTCCCTCGGGGGATGCTTCCGGGTACGCGGCTCCGGCGATTTGAGTGGCCGGAGCCGCGAGACGTCACTTGCGCGCAGGGCCCGTCGTTCCGACAGGGTTTCCGGCAAGGTCAGCGGCTGCTTGCAGGGGGAATATCTCCTAAACCGTGCAGGTTTAGGAGATATTCATTTTACCTGCAGGTAAGCTTCATTATAGGCTTACCTGCAGGTAAAAGTAAAATTTTTGGGGATACAACCACTTTAAAGCTCTCCTAAAGTAAATCACATTTCTTTACCAAGTTTTTAATCCTCTACGCTACATAAAAGTCACACTAAAGTGAGATATATATATATTTATGGGATGCTTCTTACATTGGTGATCAATGGGAAGAATGTTCCTTATATTGGTGGTCAGTGGGAAGTGATCTATCATTTTAAAATCAGCAGATTTTGAGGATTATATTTTGGGGTAAATATATAGGGGGATGTGTAAATTACATAAACGTCGCACGTGGAAAATTTACAGGAAAATTCAATTTTCTAATGTGTTAACCTATTGTTTTCTCATTTATTCCCAACATATCTGAAAAAAAACTAGGTATAATACCAAAAGGTAAAAATGTTCTTGGGCTCAAGGAGTAAAAAGGCCCATGGACTCAAGTTATTAAAGATAGAAAACATGGGGAGCTGTGCATGTATTGCAAAGATGTATGGTGATGTTTTTTTTTTCCTATATACATTTGACCTAAAAGTGGTTTTGTAAGAAGTACTCCTTTTTAACTTGTACAGAATTCCCCACAACTGATCATATGACAATTTGGACACGGCCACCAATATAACCGAGAACGCAGTTTGACGCAACAGCGGGTCACTGCGACAGATATACAGCTGATGGAAACTGTGCACAGAAGATGCCATAACACAATACTAAGTGTCTATTTACAAGTGTAATGAAAATATAATGGTTTTATTACCTAAAGCTGCCTTTGGGGACATACTTAGACAATCAATACTTGGCCCAATCTCCTGATCACCTGAAACAAAAGACACAAACATTACAAATCTACATAATTAATGGATTTCAAAATAGAAAAAAAAAAAAAAAAAAAAAAAGGACCTGGCTCATAATCGGTGTTCCAAGTGATCCCAAAAGTGTTCAGGAGGGTATTGATTGGGACTGTGCTCCACACCAAACTGGTCAAACCATGTCTTTATAGAGCTAGCTTTAGCACAAGTCATAGTCATGCTAAAACAAGAATGAATCTTCTTCAAACCCCCAAACTGTTACCACACTATACTATAACACAAACAGTACCCTTCACTGGAAACACCTGAACTCAATCATTTTTGGTGTAGTGTCCACATACATTTGGCCATGTAGTAAAATTGTTTAACTGGTTTGAATTGTTAGCTGAAACTGATGCTCTTCAAACTGGCATTCAAAAGCAGAAAAGCTGGCTATGCACTGACTGAAATTTGGAAAGTCCAGCAGTCTGCCTGAAGAAAAAAAATTGAACAGTGTTTAGGTACGCTATAAGCTGGTTTAATGTACCTTTCCTTCAATGGTTCCCGTACCTTGCTGGCATCTTCTTCTGGGTGCTGTTCTTCTGTCATCTTCCTTGGCTGGCGCAGGGACCATTCACTTCTGCACATGTGTTAGTCATCCCAGTACACATGGACAGTGCTAGAAAAGTTAGCCGAGCTGCACATACACAGCTCAGTTTAGTTTACATGCTAGAGAATGCTGTGAGTAGGCAGGTAGGTGTATTATTTGCAAAAGAGACATTGTATGTCTCTCCTGCAATAAGGAGTCTTCCTGTTCAGAGTTTGTAACAGCGGAGCTTTAGTTCCAATTCAAGGTGAACAAACATCTGAATGATTAGGGCCAAGTAATCTTTTACGATACAGGTAATTATGAATATATACTTTATACATACAGATATGTACTTTAGGTCGTCAATATGGTTTGTGGTGTAAATTTAAGTAAATGACATGCTTCTCCAACCTGTTGAATACAACAAGAATAGCCCAGTTATCCCCGTAATCATACCTTCTTTGCCATCAGTTATGGTTTGTGGAGGACTCTGTAAATCAGGTTCTGATGTCATGGGTGGCTGTGTCCAGTCTGTATTACTTGTGTCACTGACCTGCTGTTAGAAATTTTGAATTTGTAAACCAAAGAGAAATATCAATTCTCAAAACCACAGTGTTTGTAAACCAAAAATAAATAAATAAATAAATAAAAAGAAGAGCTCCTGTTCCCTTATAGCAGGTTAAACATAGCGCTTGTGCTGTCTAACCTGCCCCGCTCTAAGCTGTAAAAAAAAAAAAAAAAAAAAAAAAAACCTGGCTGATCATGCCAGTTCCTGTGTCCCCCTCTGTGTACTGTCCACGATAATCATGGCTGCTGAGCCCCGATTACCATGGTCAGTTTACGTGCCTCCGTCATCCGCAGCTCTGCTCCCCTCCCCAACCCCCGCCCCGCCTGTCAGCTCTGTGTGACAGGCGGGGTGGGGGTTGACCCCAGAAGAAGTCTAAGACGAAACGCGTAGGGTTTCTGCCCCCCCCCTGGTCATTGCAACACGATCCTATGTTTAAAGGGCCTGCGTATATCTTCATTGGTGTAAGTGTTTTTAATATTTTTTTATTATTAAAGAAGTCATACGATTTTATACTATGGAGATTTTTATTTTCTTTATGGTCTGACTTACAATTTGGATGCTATTGCCATTTGGAGTTCCTTGTTGAATGTTCTGGAGTGGAACACTAACTTCTCCAATTTGATGAGAGTGACAATGATGAAGTGGCTTATAAGGATGATGGCGGATCATTCGGTTGGATACTAAATTATCTCTATCCATACGTGAATTTTTCTACCTTTTGGTAAGAGCTTGGTATATTCGGTGGTGGATTGTCACTTGGTGAATACTATCGGAGGTCACACCACACATTGTGATACACAGCAGGGACTTCTATACTCATGGTCTATAAATAAGATATATGACATAGATCCCTGTATATATAGCACAGACACTTTATATTTATATTTTCAGATTTTGAATTTATTGGAACATTGATATTGTTTCCTGCCTGGATTATAAACTTTGGACACATTGCACTTTATATTTGGTTCTATGATATACTAATCTTTATATCTTTTATCACTGTTTTATGTGCTACACTATTTATATTTATTCTAGCTCTGTGTGTCTGTGTCTCCGTCTCCTGCTCTCCTGCCACTCTTCGTAGTAAAGAAGAGTTTAAAAATGGTCACTGCCAGCCCCTCTATTTTATCCAGGCATAAGACTCAAAAAAAAAAATTTTTTTTTTTTTTTAAACAAAGCCTCTAAATAACTTTTTCAGATATATTCAGGCCAGTCATGTGACTTCCGGCCGCTCTCCAACTCCGATCCAGGACTACAGTGGGAAGGGCGGAGCGGCCACGTGACCTCTCCGCCTGACATCAGAGGGAGATCTCGGTCCCTCCCGCTGTAGCCCTGGATCGATGTAGGAGAGCGGCCGGGAGTCACGTGACTGGCCTGAATATATCTGAAAGAAAGAAAAACCTAAGTATTTAGAGGCTTAATTTAAAGGAAAAAAAAAGAAACAAAAAAAACAGCACTTACGGAGTGTGTTATGCCTGGATAAAATAGAGGGGCTGCAGTGAATTTCTTTTGAAAGGTAACAACCATTTTAAGGCTCCAGCATTTTTATAGAAGTTAATTGCTTTTAACATCTACAAAATGTTGCTCAAATATTTCTGCTGCCCTAATGCAGTTTCTTATAGACAACTTTGCATGTTAAAGTACCTTCTTGTATTTTAGGAATACAATGCACTTAAAATCTACTAGAGAAGAAAAAAAAAAAAAAAACCACATACACACACACATCCACAAAAACACCCTCCAGATCCATTCTGGATGAGTTTCTGCATGCACATTTTTAATGCAGTTTTGATGAGTTTCCCGATGCATTTTTTAATGTATTGTCGATGTTTTTTACCCGTTCAAGTACAGTTCTGTGCAGGAAAAAAATCAGTATGGTATTTCCTGATATCTCACTCCTTTATCAATACCTCTACGTGTGCAGCAAAGAAATCTTCCTCCTTCTGTTGCGGTGAGAGTGGTGGGACCCCGGAGCCATCTATCCATAGCTGCAATTTAAAAAAAAACATCAAACATCAGCTTAGACTAAGCTCTAAAATACAACATAGAATATCCGGCACCCTCTCTTTCTCTTTAAAACACCCTCTGTTAGTAGTTCCAAAGTGTATCTGTAATGAAAAAATGTAAAATTTATACTCACCTTACCCATCTTTTGCACTGCTAAGCATGGCATCGGTCTTCCTAGAGAGATTCTTGCGGAATGCAGAGCATGCCAATTCTTGAAAAAAAGACACTCTATGGCAAGAGGTTTTTCCCACAAGTTTTGGGTGGCTCATTCTTAATCAGGCACCATGGGTAAAAAACAGTTGCAGGGCAAATATATATGAAAGGTATTCGTTAGAGATACATTTTGGAACTAGTAACATTAGGCAATTTTTAAATGGACAGGGGGACCTGACAGTATGAGCAGACCCTGCATTTTACAGTTAGGTCCACTTTAAAGGCTCCCGCCAGCTTACATACTGGCAAGTACGGAACGCTCTGTGCAAGGTGATAGTGGGGCATTGCCAAACTTAGAATGTCAAAACTCCTTTCCGCATTACAAAGCAAATGGTAGGACGCAGGAAAAAGAGAACAGCTGGTACTTTAGGGTTGAAATACTTGGTTTACCAAAGTGCTGTGAATAAGGACATGAATAACAGTGTATTAAAGTGAATGTAAACCCACCACTCACCCAGTATAAACCAATGGCACAGTATTAACGTATATATACATGCAAGCCTTCTGCATCTATCCCTACCTTCAGCAGTAGGAGCCCTGCAAAACTCTGGAATCGGTGGGTGTCTCTCTTTGCCGGAGCATGGTGGGTGGAGTCGTGATGTCACAAGATTCCGTGCCCACCTCTACACTCTCCTACTGCTGAGTTTTGAGTAACATCCAGTCAAAACTCAGGAAAGGCACCAGATGACTTCAGCATGCCCAATCAAGCTAAGGTGTGGAGCAACCAATCCTGGGAGAGCTGGGGAAGAAAAGGGGGGGGGGGGGTGTGAAGCTGGAATCGTAACACTCTCTCATGCTGTGCATGAGATAAAGTAATCAGATGTCAGTCACAGCAGTGGGGGATGTGGCCACACAAACTTATCGGTGTGTCGTTTTTTTTATCTTACTACAAAAAGAAAAGAGGATTGTTCAGAGCTGGATTAATTCTTCGTAGCAAGACTGGGCACAGATGACTTCACATCCTCTACTGTACCGTGTAGAAGTCTTAATTAAATTTTATTTTTTTAGGTTTACACCCACTTTAGCCACTTCGCGTACATTTACTGCTGCAAGGTGGCAGCACAACGCAAATCGCCGTCTATAATCGCCGATTCGCGCACACATGGCTAGGGGTCGAGTGTCCGCCGGCGACCCACGATCGTTTACAATACAAGTAAAGTGGGGAACCACCAATATAAACAAGGCGGTTCCCCGCTCCGACAGTCACTGGGATCAGATCTGTTATGCCCCTGCCAGCCCAGCCGCCACACAGTTAGAACATGCCTAGGGAACACAGTTAACTCCTAGATCGCCCCCTGCAGGTTAACCCCTTCACTGCCAGTGACATTTACACAGTAATCAGTGGCTATTTTTAGATCTGATCGCTGTATAAATGGCAATCGTCCCAAAAAAATGTCCAACATGTCCACCACAATACCACAGTCCCGACAAAAATCGCAGCCATTACAAGTAAAAAATATAAATAAATAAAAAATCGTAAAAAAACTCCATAAATTAATTCTCATGGTTTGTAAACAAAGCAACTTTTGTACGAACCAATCAAACGCTGACTGCGATTTTATTTTTACCACAAATATGAGTAAGAATATATATTAGCCAAAACTGATGAATAAATCAATTTTTTTTATATATTTTTTTTGGATATGTATTTTAGCAAAAAGTAATAAAATATTTTTTTTGCAAAACTGTCGCTCTTTTTTTTTTTGTTTATAGCGGTGATCATAAGTGACGCAGGGGTGATCAAATACCACGAAAAGAAAGCTTTATTTGTGGGGAAAAAAAAGGACGCCAATTTCGTTTGGGTACAACATCGCAAGACCGTGCAATTGTCAGTTAAAATGACGCAGTGCCGAATCGCAAAAAGTGCTCTAGTCCTAATGTGGAAAATCCTTCCGGGGCTGAAGTGGTTAAAGTTACACACAGCTCCAAGGACACACCCCTCCACTTCTCTCCAAGCAGAGCTGGTGCCATCTAGAAGCATCCTGTGTTAATATATTATTTACTTGTAAAAATAACCAGTTACACTTACCGGTAATGGTGTTTCTGGGAAGTCTTCCAGGACAGCACACCTGAGAGATGACTGGTCCCACCTGACAGGAAACACAATCAAGAAAGGGTTCAAAAGCCCCCGCCCCTCCAATGCTCCTCAGTTTTGTGCAAAAGTATTGACCCACACCAGTGCATGAGAGTTGACAGAGTTTCATATAACATAGATAATCCTACCACAAGATCGGGTGGGAAGTAGGCCTGCCGTCCTGGAAGACTTCCCAGAAACACCGTTACCGGTAAGTGTAACCGGTTATTTTCTCAAGTCGTCTTCCAGGACGGCACACCTGAGAGAGAAGCAAGAAGCTCAGGCCTACCTTAGGGCAGGACGACAGCCTGTAGGACTTTCCTACCAAAGGCTAGGTCCTGAGGGGACAGAAGTTCAACCCTGTAATGCCTCAGGAAGGTGTTCCGGCTTGCCCATGTTGCTGCTCTGCAGATCTGGTCTACCGATGCTCCAGCCTTTTCTGCCCAGGAAGTCGCCAGAGACCTCGTAGAGTGGGCTTTTAGACTAGGGGGAACGGCTTTCCCTGTCTGTTCATATGCTATGGTAATGGTTTGTCTAATCCATCTAGCAATGGTTGTTTTACAGGCCTGTTCTCCCTTCCTTTGACCACTAAAACCTACTAATAGGTGATTCAATTCTCATTCTGGGGGTTTTCACAGAATGAAGGAAGGACCATCTCCTGTGTCCCATGAAAACTTGACGGTACCTTGGGTAGATACAGGGGATCTTGCCTGAGAACTACCCTATCCTCAAACAATAAGAAAAAGGGCTCTTTCATTGACAGAGCCTGCAAGCCGCTTACCTCCTGGCCGATGTAATGGCCAGGAGGAAGGCCACTTTCAAAGAAAGAAGCTTTAAAGAAACTTGAGCCAATGGCTCAAAGGGTGCCCTAGTTAGGGCCTCTAATACCAGGGTCAGGTCCCAAAGGGGAAAACCCTTCACCTTCTCTGGGGACATACTTTCCCTGGCTGACAGGAATCTTTTAATCAGAGGTTCTAAGGCAAACCTCTTATCCAAAAACACGGACAGAGCCGCAACCTGTACCTTGAGGGTCTTGGTTGCCAGCCCTTGATCGACACCATCCTGCTGAAAATCCAGAACAGCGGGATCTCTTGTTGTGAAGTCCCTCTTGCCAGACACCATCGAGAGAACACTCCCCAAACCTTGGCGTAGATTCGCCTAGTCACCTGCTTTCTGCTCTGAGTTTCAATCACTCTCTCCGAGCAGCCCTTGCGACGCAGGCTTTCCATTTCAAGAGCCACGCCGTTAAACTGAAGTAGGCGGGATTCAGGTGAACTACTGGGCCCTGAAGGAGGAGATCATATCGATCCAGAAGGTGCTGAGGAGGGCTTACTGACCAATTTCTTAGAGTGGGAAACCACATCCACCTGGGCCACCAAAGCGCTACCAGAATTAGTCTGCTCCCCGACTGACTCAGTTTGTGTAGCACCCTCGGGATCAGAGCCAAAGGGGGAAAGGCATAGGATAGCCTGAAATTCCACTCGTGGGCCAATGCATCTACCCCCTCTGAACCTCTCTTTCTGTACAGGGAAAAGAATCTCTTGACTTTCCTGTTGCCTCTTCTGGCAAAGAGGTCCACCTCTAGTGTCCCGAAGGTTTGACATACCATCGAAAACACCTCGGGGTGCAACTCCTACTCTCCTTGAAGGATCTGCTGCCTGCTGAGGAAGTCTGCCTCTAGGTTGAACACCCCCAGTATGTGAATGGCTGAAATCGAGGGAATCCTCATCTCTGCCTATTCCAGAATTCCCTGTGTTAGATTCATCAGAGAACTGGACTTTGTACCCCCCTGACGGTTCAGGAAGGCCACAGTAGTGGAATTGTCCAAAAGGACCTGGACCTCTTTCCCCTGCTCCTTTCTTCAGACTTTTAAAGACCTCTCTGACCGCTAGGAGCTCCTTGACATTGGAGGAAGTGTCCCCCTGACTCTGGTTCCAAGCACCCTGGGCACGAAGTTCCTCTAGATGGGTCCCCCAACCCCAGGCGCTTGCATCGGCCGTGACCCTTACTGGCTGGAGCTGGTTCCACAGAAGGCCCCGACTTAACCTGTCCGGGTTGAGCCACCACTGAAGCAACCCTTTACCTTGCTTGGGACCAGCACCCCTTAGTCCAAGGATCCTCTTTTCCCATCCCAGGAGGAGAGAAGGAATCCCTGGAGAGGTCTGGAGTGAAACTGAGCCTAGGGCACCGCAGGGATGCAGGATGTTATCGGTCGTAGTACCCTCATAATGAACCTGTGAGACAACTCTCTGGGTTCTAGAAGAGACTCTACTGCCCCTACCAAGGTCTCCACCTTCGCTTGGGGCAAAATGAGCTTTTGTGCCACAGAGTCTATCAGGAAACCCAGATACATCTTGGTTTGGGAGGGAACCATTGAGGACTTCTCCCGACTGATCGGCCATCCCAGGGACTCTAGTGTGGTTACAACCCTGTCCAAGTCCACCATCAACTGTACCTGTGACTGGTTGTAGACCAACAGGTCGTCCAGGTACGGGATCAGCGCAATTCCCTCTAGATGGAGGAAAGATACCACTTCCGCCAGAACCTTGGTAAAGGATTCTCGGGCTGGATGCCAAACCGAAGGGCAAGGCGCTAAACTGCCAGTGCTGGACACCCTCTTTGGTGCAAAGTGCAAACCGCAGCAGACTCTGGTGTTCCATACAAATGGGGACATGAAGGTACGCGTCCTTCAGGTCTATTGTGACCATGAAGATATCCTTTAACAGTTGCTTCTTGACGCTGTAAATATTCTCCATACGGAACGTCTTGTACCGTATGAACTTGTTCAGCCTTCTCAGGTTTATGATAAGCGAAACTTCCCCGAAGGCTTGGGGACTACAAAAATGTGAGAGTAGAACCCCTTCCCGAGTTCAATTGTTGGCACCAGAACAATGACTTTCTGCTTGGCTAACTGATTGATATTTTCCAGGAGGCCCGCTGCCTTCTGTCTGTCCCTGGGCAGATGGGTAAGGATAAAACTGTGAGGGGGTAAGGAAGTCAGCTCTAACTTGTACCCCTCTTATTATCGGTAAGATGCAGGGGCTCTGCGTAATCTTCTCCCACTGGGTGGAGAATTGGGAGAGCCTCCCCCCTACGCTGGCCCTGGCGTCACTTGGGAGTCCTTCTCGGCCAACTTTTGGCCGGAAAAAAGGAGACTCCCTTTTAGTTTTGGTTTTCCTTTGCCAAACCCCCATCTTTTATTCTCTTTTTTGTTCTTAAACCGATTGGACCATTGGGGACTTCAAAACCATTTTCCCTTAGTCTTCTTAGGCTTCACCGGGAATTTTTTCCCCTTTTCTGTAGATCTGGCAAGGGCTGATCTAAACCTGCGCCAAATAGTAATGACTCTTCAAAAAACGGGAGACCACACAATTAATTCCAGGGAGACTAACACCTGTTTTGACTTGGATGTATGCGAAACGCGGTCCAGGAGCTTGCTCACCCACATCTCCGCGTTTCTAGCCACGCAAGCTGAGGCCAGGGCCAGACTCATTGCCGCCGAATTGGCCTCCCAGGCTCTGCACAGTAGAGCTTCAGACCTCCTATCCATTTGGTCTCTAATATTACCCGCATCCTCAAAAGAGAGGTCCGATTGTTTTGAGACCTGAGCCAGGGAAGCGTGTAACCTAGGAGTCTTAAAAAATCTCTCCTCTTCCTCATCTATGGACAAGGGACATCTACGCTTCCAGGTTTTGAATTATAAGAGTTTCCTCTCTGGCTCCTTCCACTCCCTCAGGATAATGTCTTTTGGAGCCGGATGTATTGGAAGAACCTTAGCCTGTGGGCTGACTAAACCTCTGTACATTTTATCATGAGCTGACATTTGTGCAGCAGGCTCCTGAATCTCCTCAGAGGTATAAATAGCCTTGAGGAGACCCCCCATCTCATCAGCCGAAAAAATGTGTCTGCCTGGTCTGGATTCTTCCTCCTTCTGGCTATCCTCATCCAGACAACTCTGCTCAGGCCCTTCTGCTTCCTCCTCCTCCTCCGAGTCCTGCGTGGCAGGAACCCTGACAGTGGCCCGCTTAAGTGGCCTCTCAAGGTCTGACGGCCCTTCTGGTGAGGATGAGCCTTCAACGCTAGACAGTGCCTCCACTTCCTGCCTTGGTTTAAGGGTTGCTTGAAAAGACCTGAGAGTAGTCAACATCTGTCTGTACAGCAAGAAAACCCTTCATAACCTGAGACGTTTCTTTCCCTGACAGCTTATGAATACATTTAAAGCAGAAGGGCTTTGTGTGTTCCTGCGGCAGTTTATCATTGCAGTACCCACATCTTTTATAGCGGGAAGAGGTCTTAGACTTAGTCCTGCTGGCGCCTCCCTGGGCCACGGATTCCACGTCTGCAAGATAAATGCACCTGCATTAACCTGTACCGCTCCCTGCGGGGGCAAGGTTCAGGGTCCCACCCCACCACTACCCCTGCCAGCCAGCCGACTCACCCACTGTGGTCTCCTCTGTGACCGTTGCCGGTCCCTCCTCTCTGTCCATCTTTGTAGAAGATAGAGCTCTCCGGCCGACTGCTGCTGTGGCTCTACTGAAAGAGCAGGATTGTGGACGCCCGCTCCGCTGGATGCTGGTCGCTCCCCTCCTGTGAAAACCGTTGCCATTTTGGTGAAGCCCTGAGGACCGGAAACACCGTCTGGCGCCCGTGACGTCACTTCCGGTCACGAGGGGGGGGGGGAGAGAGATAATAGCAGGAAATCGATCTGGCTCCAAGTCGCCCCCCGGCGCCTCCATGTGGTTCCAGCGCTGCCGACTACACAGGAGCCGGGCTACTCCTGCAATGGAGTTTCCCGTGGGAAGAAAAAACACAGCACAGCATCCTCAATCCCCGACAACCCGGCCAGGTAAGAAGAGGTAGGGGGAAAATGGTCCCTGAAGTTTCTGGCCACCCCACTGTGCCCGGGGTCCTTCAGTTCTCAGGGGGGCTCTTCCAGTCCTGCTGCCCCCCCCTGAGAAGACAACCCCCCTGGGAGGAGTAACGGTCTGGTTCCCAGGGGGAGACCCTCAGCTAACAGCCTTGGATCTTAGCAAAAAAACAAATGGTTTCGCTGTGGGGAAACACAATCAAAAACTGAGGAGCATGGGAGGGGTGGGGGCTTTTGAACTCTTTCTTGACTGCGTGTTTCCTGTCAGGTGGGACCAGTCATCGCTCAGGTGTGCCATCCTGGAAGGCGACTTGAGAAATCAAGATTTTTTTCTGCTTTACAAAAAACAGAATACAGATAAAGAACATCAAAAAAAAAAAAAAAGGGATGATATGAGATGAATGTTCCCTTGGTCTTGCTGTGTGGTGGTCCTAACATCTGTAGGTAATCAAGTATTGGGCCTGACTGAGATCTGCTGTTTGTTAGCTCACAAGCTGGGGGGGGGGGGAATTTAGCACAAGAAAGGCATGTTTCTTGGCCAGATCCAAAATACTTACATGACACACACAGAATGCCTGCACATTCATGGAATATGCATTATCCCCTCACTGAAACACTGCCTCCTGGGATGTCTACGTCACTCATTAAAGTATTTCAGTTTGGGGCACACAAGCATTGTATGATTACTGGAATGATTGGCTGCCTTCACCAGCATCACATCAGGGTAATACTGTAGTCCAGCAGACACTGACTGAAGTATTTCAGTGCAGCAGAGGTACTGTGTTGTCAGCTCAAGTAGAGTGTTAAATGCTCACTGGATTTCTATTTTTCTGTACTCACAGCATTTATGAAGAAGGAAAACATGGGGAAATGTATTTCAGAGATGAACTGAATATGCTTTATTGTGCCCTGTAATACCCTTTAACATTCTATTGGTCTTCTCTAGATCTTACATCAGTGCCGTGTTTCCTTGTTGCTTGTGATGCAAGTGCTTTAATTTTCTCCCTGTACAGGTTTGCTGCTCGACTGTTGTATTTCGCATTTGAGTCATTTGTGCTGCAGCCATGTTGTCGAAAGAAGATAGTCTGCATGAAAAAAAAAAAACAAAAAAACAGAAAAAAGGTCAACAGTGCAAAATATTCCTGCACGGTGTAATTCTAGCTAAGGAGAACAAGAAACTCATGCAAAAATACATTAAAAAAGCAAGCCTGTATAAAATGGATTACAACACAGCATGCTGTAGAATGACAGAGATATGGCCCACCACCTTTGCTCAGAGCACTGATGTTACAGCTGCTACTATTCATACAATATTTCTATCTATAAATAAGCAGCTTATTCTTCAGAACCAGAACGCTAGAATGACTGCAGTGATGTATAAACAATACAAATTTACTTCCTTCAAGAGAAAAACACAGTATACAGTATGTTCAGAAAGTGCAGCCTTTTACTTACTATTCTATCAGCGGAGTTCCAGCCTGTCCCAACCGTTTTTTTTTTTTTTTTTTTAAATCACCCCAATCATAGTCGCCAATTATGTATTCAAAATTGGCATATGCTACAGCTGACAAGGTTTTCAGTGTCATTAAAAGTATTGCTACTCACTGATCCAGCAAGTGTCCACCCTGAGTGTGGGCATCTGAAGCCCACTAGGAGTCTCTCCTTGGATAAGGTGCTGCTGGCTACCCAGTAAGCACTTCCCAATCTCGCGCATGTACAGTGGGATTTTATCACAGCCGTAGCAATGGAGCCTAGCATTGCATCATTTCCAGTTTAGAAAGAACACAATGCTAGCCACAGAGGATTCCCATTTACTCCTGGGATTGATTACACTGGTATCCCAGGAGCCAATGCAAAAAAAGGATTTGACATAGCTCGCCATACACACACACACACACACACACACACACACACACACACGTGGACGTGCATGCAAATTAGGGTGGAACTCCGTTTTAAGGTGATTATAGCCATTCAGAGCACTTGCAACACAGCTTAGCACTGGCTGTGATATATTTTTTTCTTTTTACACCAATTGCTTTACCAAGTACTATCCATTCAAATCCATGAAAAAGTTTATCAAAACAGCATACAGCTCTAAACCGATGCATTTCAGCCTATAATGCATTAAAGTGTTACTAAACCCAGAACCTTGCATTCACTATATCTGGTCTCCCACAGTACACAGAATATGGAAATGCAATTTTTTAAGTAAATATAAAACTGCTATATACCTTTTCTCATCAGCAGTATATAGCAGTCTTGTGACTTCTATCAGTGTTTGGTTAAAGCTTGTAGGAAGAGTTTTCATTCTCCCGATTGTCTTATGAGGCTGCAGGACCCCGGACCTTCTGTCTGGACAGTGCTGATTGCATGTGATAAGCACAGGGCCACTCTTCCAAGGAAAAAAAAAATCTCTAGCAAATACACACCAACTGAGCATGTGCAGCTTTCCCCCAAGGCTCTGTTCTTTGTGGCTGGGTTCACACTAGAACCCGTAGCTGCACACAGCAGGGATCCGGGGTGTCCTGGTTCACCATTTCAGGTCCGATTTCAGCCCGAATTTTGGACTGAATTCGGAGCTGAAATGGTCCAAGACACACACAGCGTTTTTCCACAAAATGCACCGGACCTGCTGCTTAGATACGTGAACCGGCTCCATAGAGAGGCGGTCAAAATCTCCTGAATCTGCATTCAATTCGCAATGGTGTGAACCCAGCCTCATGGATTGGGGACAGTGGACGAAGGGGAGGATCAGAGGAGACAGAATCAAACAGCCTTTTTATACAATGCAGAGGATTAACCCTTCAGGTTTCCCAGTGAGTATAACAAGCATGCTTTACTGCATATACAGACTGATTTTACTGGTGTGGGTTTAGTAACACTTTAATCGTAGTTCTGTTTCGCTATATGCTATTTTAATAGAAAAACTTTTTTTGCCAGGATTTATTGTGTGTTAGTATCCTTTTACATCATGCTGTTGAATGTCACTTCCTTTGCAGGACAATGCCATTTTGAAGATTTCTGAAGACCTGTTTGGTCCTCTTTAATGATAACTAAGGTACGTTTGTATGATCATGTGTTGTTCATTTAGTAAGTTTTCCAACTTGTATTGGCTCTGTAATAGCAAAGGGCTAATAATGAACAGCATAATGCAACCTAAAGTAGAACTATAGGCAAAATCTTTTTTTTTTTGTGATAGAGCAAGGGTGGGTTCAGATTTTTTTTTTGCACCATCTGCGTCCCATTGCAGATTTCACTTCTTGTCCCATAGCCAAGCAGTAGGTGAGAGGAAACCCCTGCAAATTAAGGGAATTCCTTGGGGACCCTCAAGTCAGCAGAACTAGCGTCCCCATTGGAAGATTTCTCCAATATTACTTTTCTGGGGAGGACCTAAAGTTTGTGATTTTCTTTTACTTTCAAAGGATAATGGTAAACAGGGCACATAAAGAGGATGAATCTGCCTAATGGGGGGCACAGATCGCATTAAAATCTGACAGACATTTAAATCCCTTTCTGCTCTAGACAAAGTTAAAAAAAAAAAAAAAAAAACACACTTTTGCCTTTAGTTATACCCTAAGAGCATTACCTAAATGGATAAGTATCAAAAGTACACTTATCCTTTGAATGGTCAGTGCACCCAAATATAATATTTTAGTTATAGGCGGTGCCTGAAGGACAAAGTAATTTCCTGGTAACTTAGATGTTTAGGATACTTAAACAGCGAAATATCCCTGCCATAAATTCCAAGCTTTGATCCTGGGCCTTCTCTTAAAGTGGTTGTAAACCCCATTCATGAAATCTGACCTGGGCACAAATATCTGTAACATTTACTTATCTCTCTCCAAAGACCTAAGTCCTGTGTGTTTCTGCTGCTCCGTTCCTCTGTTATCAGCATGAACACTTCTGACAAGTTCTCCAACACAAGAGATAACAGCAGCTGGAAATTTGCATTGGGTAGGAAACCGATAGATTAGCAGAGCGCTTGTCTACTCACAGTGCAGCTGTGCAAGTTTCTCTGTGCCTCTGCCTATGTGGAGGGGAGGGGTGTAGCCTTTCCTCCAATCAGTGTATACCCAGACTCCACCCCCCACCCACTGCTGAAACATGAAAAACGATTTGTAACACAGTGTGCACTTTCTAAAGAATATAGAAAAGGGAAAGACAGAAGATATGTAAAACTTATGTAGGGAGATTTCATCTCTGTATATCATCTGAGGCCATTCACTCCACTGGGTACAGGAGAGGGTTTACATCCACTTTAAGCCTAATAAAAACACAGTGAGAAAATCAGACGAACAATACCACATTAGAAACGATCGTCTGATAATCTATTAGTACACAGCTTTCGAGAGCCGATCATGCAAAAATATTTGATGGGACAAGCATAATTTTTTTTTCGTACAACAAGCTATTTTCGTGTAATTAGTATGGTATTTGTACGAAAAAAAAAATACGTGACCCAGACCATGCATGCTCAGAAACGGAAGAATACATACCAATACATCACTTCCGAAGTTGTATTCTGTCTTACAAGAATTTTCAGAACTTTAGTAACCTATTGGTTTTCAATATGAGACTAGCATGCAAAAAAAATAAATGAAAAAAAAGTGACTGATCATTCATCCGATATTCTTATCGTGTGTACGAGGCAATACATCCACAACATATAAAAGTACAGCAGAGATATGGGAGCCTGTTCAGACCAAGAAACCCAAAGCAGGAATGGTAAGAACCACTTATAACCACTTCCAGACTGCCGATTGTACATATACGACGGCCCTTTGAAGTGGAGTACCATTGTTATGGTAGCAGATAGCTGCTACCATAACCTCCGTATTGTTTTTTTTCAGAGGGCGGCACGTTTTTAGATAAAAGTGGTCTGTCTCTGTGGCAGAGTTGCCGCAAGATTACTTTTATGAGGGGCGGGAGAGGTGCCCCCCGCTACTTTTCTGTGATCTCCACCACTTACCGGACCCGCCGGTAGCGACAGAGATGATCAGGTCTGCTCCCCCCCTGCACTGGATGCCACGTGAGCGGAAGATGCTACTCGGCTCCATAGCGTTGACTGGTGGAAGCGACGTCACACGTCACTTCCATACCCAATGCTCTTAAAAGGGGACATTTTTTTTTCCAATTGCATTTAAGTGTATATATGAGATCTGAGGTCTTTTTGACCCCAGATCTCATATTTAAGAGGTCCAGGCATGCTTTTATCTATTACAAAGAATGTTACATTCCTTGTAATAGGAATAAAAGTGAACATTTTTTTAAGGATGGTGTAAAAATAAAAAAGTAAAATAAATAAGAAGAAAAAAAAAAAATGAAAGCGTCCCGCCCTGCCGAGCTCGTGCACTCACATATGAAAACGGTATTCAAACCACACGTGAGGTATTGCCGCGATCGTTAGAGCAAGAGCAATAATTTTAGCACTAGACCTACTCTGACCCAAAACAGGTAACCTGTAGAAATTTTTAAACGTCACGGATGGAGGTTTTTAAGTACCAAAGTGTGTCCCCTTTCCACGAGCAGGCGCAATTTTGAAGCATGACATGTTGGGTATCAGTTTACTCGGCGTAACATTATCTTTCACGATAGGTCTTATTTTTTAACCCACAAAAGTGAATCTTTTCCAAAAAAAAATTGCGCTTGTAAGACGCTGTGCAAATACGATGTGACAAAGTATTGCAACGACCGCCATTTTATTCTCTAGGGTGTTAGAAAAAAAAAAAAAGGTTTTAACTGTTAAACACTGAATCTCAAAAAGAGGCTCAGCCTTGAAGTGGTTAATTGGCACAGCAGGTGTACAAACCTAGGAACCCAGAACAGAGATCTCTCTGACGGAGTACCTGAAATTTTCAGCATCAATCAAAAGCTAAAATAAATGATCAGATGATCCAACAACCACACATAACACATTGTCCTCTATTCAGTGCATCTGTGTATCTAATATCCCGAGAACCAAAATATTTTTTAAAGCATTGACTGGCATGCTCACAATCCAAAGTAATCCAAGGCAAACAAACCTGCAACAAAGACTACACCGTAGAAAAGAACCTGATGAAACAAACCAAAATATGGGCTTAAAGTATAATGAAACTCTTCACATATTTCACTCCGTATTACAAGCTCCTTTAGACCCCTTTCACACCAAGGCGCTTTACAGGCGCTATTTAGCTAAAATAGTGCCTGTAAATTGCCTCCTAATGTAACCCAGTGGGAAAGCCCGAGTACTTTCCCGCTGGGGCAGTGCGCTTGCAGGAGAGGAAAAAAATCTCCTGCAAGTAGCATTTTTGGGGGAGGGATGTGTACACCGCTCCTCCAACGCCCCTGCCCATTGAAATTAATGGGCAGCGCTTCTGAAGTGGCTGTACACGGCTCTGGGACCACCGCGCTCTGGCACATTTAACCCCTTCTTAGGCGCTAAAAGCGACGCGCTGCCGCCCGAATAGCGGCGACAAAGCGCCGCTATAACAGCGGTAAAGTGCCGCCAAATTATCGACGTTTTACAGCTGACGCTCGGGCAGCCCCAGTGTGAAAGGGCACTTAGTTAACCATCACATATTTCTTGCCTTGAAATCATTACCCGAAACATCAGGGTCTAAACATTTACTGGGAAGTATCCAAAGTGGCAGAGACTTTCAAAAGCAACATAAAGTGTCTTAAGAAAAAAAAAAAAAAACACACTTGCTCCTTAGGCCCTCATGCACACTGGACGTTTTTACAGCTGCTGTTAGGGCCATTTGACGGGTTTTTTTTTTAACTGCCTCTAAAAGCCCCTCCATGTTACCCTGTGTGTCCATGCACACAAACTGTCAGAGGCACAAGCGTTTAGGGGCAGTAGAAAAAAAAAAAAAAAGTGTTGATGAAAAAATGCCCAAAAACGTGGGAAACCGATAATGTAAAAATGTGCAAAAGCACAACAAAAAATGTGCATTTTTAGCGCTGCTGTAGCGCTGGCATTTTTAAAATGTCCTGTGTGCATGCGCCCTTAGACCTCATGTACACTGCTGCTGATAAACGGACGTTTAGGAGCGGTTGGGCATTTTTTCCAGCGCCCACTGAAATCTTCTCTACATTATCTTATCAAAACATGTACACAGGGTCGTTTACAGGCAGTCGAGTTTAGAAGCATTTTTTGGAAAGCAAAAAAATGCGTTCAGGGCGGATGTTCAGAGGCATTTGAAACACCAAATGCCTGTAACAGCTTGTAAACGTGCCTAAACGCGGTAACTCACATTTAGCAGCATTTCGTCTTAGGCGTCTTATTAAAAAAAAAAAAAAATGTTTCTAGACGCAAACACAGCATGTAAACGCGGTTGAATAGAGGTTTTTAACGTCGATTTTTAGCTGTCAAGTTAAAATCATTCAGGGTAGGTTAAACAATGTCCCGAGTACATTAAAAGCCTTACATGTTGCGAGTGTCTGACCCCAGATCTTTTTCAAGTGTTCAGCTAAAATCTGATACTAAATAGAGGGCAAATGGGTAAGCAATAAAAAAAAAAAATAATAAATAAAAAAAAAAGTTTAAAATGAGTAATGCAATTTTAAAAAACAATGTAATGTGTATTAAAACCGAAAAAGAAAATGTTCTATACAGTTACATTGCACTTGTTTTATGGGAAAACTTAGCTTTGAGAGAAAACAGATCTGCATGTTGAAAGATGTTTTAAACACTCATCTCATAGTGTAGAGTGACTATACTCAGGCATTGACAAGGCAGACATCCAATGCCATTTACAAAGCAGTGTCCTCCGCAACCCCCTCCACAGCAGTGTCCTCTAATCTGACTGCCTGAATAGCATTATCCTCTGCCCCTCTATAGCGGTTTCCTCTGTCACCCCCAAAGAAGTGTTCACAACACACAGCTGTAGGTAGCTCTCTCCTACCGTACAGCAGCTGTACATCACAGAGGAGTGAAATGCAGCACAGTGCTAGATAGAGAGCAAGACCGGGAGCTGCTTTAGTTAACAAGCTGACGATTGGTCGCTAGGACCACCTAGCAACCAATCACCTGCTGGTTAACTTGCAAGAGGAAGTCAACTTCCTTTACTGACTTTTACCTATAGGTAAGCCTATACTAAGGCTTACCTATAGGTAGTGTAAATATCTGCTAAACGTGCTATTTACATTACATGCAGCCAGTGACATCACTGGTGCATGCGCTCTGAAGGAACATCCACCCATGGCGTTCCTTCAAAGCCTTGTGCTGTGAACAGTGGCTCCTGCGCACATGTGAGGGACATCATGGCTCCGGTCAGTCACAAAGCCCGTGCCTGCGAATCCTAGAAGCAAGACGGGTAAAGATGGAAGCAACTGCAGCGCTGACATTGCGGTGCTGGAACAGCTTCGTTTAAACATAAGTTTCACATAATGTGCTAATATGTATGTGCTTGCATACTATGACTTTACCTTGCAAAAAAACAAACAAAAAAGAAACAACTGTATACAACCGCTTTAACTAAAGCAACTCTGCCATGCTCCTGCCCTCCATCCAACACGGTTTTAACTCTCACTCTGCTCTACTAGTGAAGGGACAGCGGTGCTGGCAGAGGCTGGGGAAAGCATCAGCACAGCCTTGACCGTGATCTACCTGTCGGCTTCCCGCGATCAATTGGCTGCCGACCCAGGATATACAGACTACTGAAATTTCTCCTCTGTAGTTCAGACAGTAAATTCACAGAGTATAGTAAATAGGTCTCACCAAATTCAAGGAAGTAACGGTGTTGGATTCTTCACAAAAGTAAGTTTACCAACTGCAAGGAGTAGGCAAGAAATAGCTGACATTCAATGTGGAAATAAATATAAGATTTTTTTTTCTCACACTTGTCAGGTGGTCATCCTAGGGGTGTATTTACAAGAAATTTGCAGAGCTTCTCAGCCTGTGAAACTGCATGTACATTTCTTCTGTGCAAATGGGGGTAAAAAAAAAAAAAATGAATGTTCTTAGGCCATTTCCTCTCTAGTTTGAATGTCATAGGAATTAGGAAAACATCACATTATGGCCATTAGATGGAGCTGATCATAGGAAATCGCTATTTACGATGATTCTCAGCTCCATCTAGTGGCCATAATGATGGTAATTTCTGATTCCTATGGATGAATACAAATTGAACAAAAGAGAAAAATCGCCTGAGAACATTCCTTTCTGCCACCAGTTGCACAGAATAAAAATACATGCAGTTTCAGAGGATGTATAGCTCTGCAATTTTTTCATAAATACACCACCTAATGTGGAAAAGGTTTTTGACTTGTGTGTAAAATCCATTTTTTGGGAGTACCGTGCAGGACACAGGCAAATTCAGGGATGACTGGGCTATAGGCAGGTACCTTCAGGTCATTGGCCACTGGCAAACAAAACGTGAGGTCCCTCATATGTTAACCCCTTCCACTCCCAGCAAACCTCAGTTCTTTAGCAAGTAATCAGGAGGACCACAGAAGAGAGTATGGCCTGTATCCTGTACCTCCAATAAATGTTTTTTACAGGTAAATCATATTGCAGAACAAATACAGATTCAGAGAGGACTGAGCTGTCCCAAGCAATACCAGTAAGGGGAGAATAGAACGCCAACAAAACCAGCAAACAGACGTCATGCAAAAAAATAAAAAATGAGGTCCAGTAGCCAATTCAAATAGCAGTCTGAAGCACCTTGCTACCAAAAGCAGTATTAGCTGAGGCCTGAACATCTACCTGCTAAAATGTAGTAAACCTGTGAACAGAGGACCAGTAGCCTTACAAATCTGAAACGCAGAAGCTTGATGCTAAAAAGTCCCAGATGCACTGACGGATCTAGTAGAACGCATCGTCACCAGAAAGCAATACAAGCTACCCCCTGAACAAAAGCCATCGGCAGGGAGTGAGATGCAAATGGCTATTGAAAAAGGAATCACCAAAGCTGATATTTGGCCTTGAACAAACTATGGGCGAATCCCCGACCCAGCTCCAACTGAAGAAAAGCCAGGATATGTTCTACAGAGTACTGGTGAGGACTACCCGTCTGGTGTTCACACCAGGCAAAATAAACCTTCTAGATGTGGCAATAGCCTTTACAAGCAGCAGATATTTTGGCACTCAAAAGCATAGGGAAGACCAACTAAGCCAGACCCCTTGTCTGGGGATTAGCCGGAGAAGATTGGCTCAAAGGCCTGGCATGTTTTTCAATACTCAGCATGGTCGCATTCATTTATGGCATACAAATATTCGCTAGCGACACTCGCTTGTACGCACCAACACAAGCCACATGCGATAGTTCTTGGCGCCCTCGGGACCCCAAGGACAAAAGTTGCTCACAGACCTTGCTGACTGGTCTTCAGCTTCCTGATTCCTGTTACCCTCTGTGCTTGTGCTCTGAACAACCCATTACCCACCTGGCTTGCTCTTGAATACCTCTTCTTGCTCCTGGCTCTGACCTTGGCATGTCCTGTCCTGTTCTATGTATGACCTTGGCTTGCCTGACCAAGTCTAAATCTTATGTGTGTAGACCATCGGTTCTCGGACCTTCGCTACGACTCTTGCCCTGCTTTTATGATCCACCCAAGGTGCCTGCTGGCTGTAACTTGCTGCACTTACCTGCTGTCACCAGTCTGCTGCTACATTCCTGTGCGCTGCCTGCACAACTGGTATCCTTCATGGGACTTGCTGCTCCTCTCATTTGGAGTCCACCTGCAGGGAGATCACCACACCAGCATCTGACACCTTTGTCACAGCTGGCAATCCCTGCTTCTTTGGGCTTGGTGATCCCCGTTACCACTTCAGGGACACCGACTATCTCAGTATTTTGGCTTCAGGACCAAGTACGTGACACCCCTATTTTGCACGACTTGGACTTCAGGAGCCAGGCAATCAAAGCCAGAGATGCAGGATGGAAGACCGGACTCTGGGAAAGTAGATATGGATGGTCTTGCGACCCCCATTGAATGTTTACATACTACGTTCTCCTTTGGGGGTCACAAGTATCACTGGGATGCCCTCTGCCTCAAATTGGGTGGAGCAGGCAAGGGACGAAAGGCATTAAAATCAGGGAGAACTGGTCCCACATGGTCAACAGAGCATTCACTGCAAAGGCCCGCAGATCCCACAATTTGGACACAAACCTTTCCACCTTGTGGTAGAATCTTGACACTAAGATCTACGAGGGGGGGGGTCTAAAAGTTTGGTGAATAATATCAGAAAACAAACAAAACAGAAGATACAAACCAATTCCCTTTATTGGCCTTCAAAATAAAATTACCATCCTTCACAACACTTTTGGCAACATTTATAAAGCTTCTGGAAACTGTCAGCTAGGAATTGATCGTGCAACTTCTGTCACACATTCTTGGAACAGAAAGATGATGAGGTCTTACCAGATGAAACACGTCAGTGCCATTTTCTATCCAGGCCACTGTTACATGGCGTTTTCCTGTTGGATTTCACGGCAGGCTTTTTATCGGTTTATGATGCAAGTGTTCTATCCACTTGGCAACCGGGCCAATTCTGGCAGTTCGCCCCTACATGTAAAAATCATGTTTTTTTTGCTAGACAATTACTCAGAACCCCCAAACATTATATAGGTTTAGCACAGATCCTAGGGAATAAAATGGCGGTTGTTGCAACTTTTTAATGCCGTGCGGTATTTGCACTGCGATTTTTCAAATGCTTTAAAAAAAGTTTCATGAATTTAAAAAAAAAAAAAAAAAAAAAAAAAAAACAGTAAAGTTAGCCAAATTTTTTTTATACGATTAGAAATATGAAGTTACGCTGAGTAAAAAGATACCAAACATGTCACGCTTTAAAATTGCGCACTCGTGAAATGGTGCCAAACTTTGGTACTTCAAAATCTTCATAGACTACGCTTTAAAATTTTTTGCAGGTTACCTGTTTAGAGTTACAGAGGAGGTCTTGGGCTACAATTGTTGCTCTCACTCTAACGCACGCGGCGATACCTCACATGTGTGATTTGAAGGTCTTTTACTTATGCGTGTGTGACTTACATATGTGTTCGCTTCTGTACGTGAGCTCGCGTGACGAGGGGAGCTTTACATTTTTTTTTTTTATTATTGTTTATTTTACCTTTATTTTTACACTGTCTAATTTTTTTCGAGCACTTTTATTCCTATTGCAAGGAATGTAAACATCCCTTGTAAAACTCCACATCTCTCCTCCACAGGCTGGAAAGGCTGAGATCAGAAAAAAAAAGAAGAAAAAAAAAAAAGAAGACACGAAGTCTCGGCCTTTCCAGCCGAGTTCTCAGCGTTGTTTACATCGGCCGACCCGGATGTGACATCATAAAGTCGCGCCCGGGCCTTCGAGGTGCTTAGAGATGACTGGTGACCTTCTGGTCACCAGAAATCTCTATGATCAACTTCCGCCGGCGACGGATTCATTCTCTGGCTCGCTGATGGCATGGGCGGACCCGGAGAAGCATCGGACGGCGGCGGGGTCCCCTCCCATTGCTGGTAAGAACGATCAAGAAGCTGAACTGCCGCTATGATCATTCTTATGGTGCAGAGAATCGCAGGCGAAAAAACAGGATTTTTTGAAAAGCCCTTTCTCTGAGTTCGTCGACAGGCACAGCGACTCTTAGGACTAAGTGGGTTATACTACCCTCTTCAGGAGTTTACTAGGCAGAACAGGCAGTTCTAACAGCAAAAAGAACAGTAACAGACATAGCCCTTCCCAGGGGGCAGTCCTCACTGGCAGATAACCCCACACCCAGCTCTGCTAGCTCAGTTCGTAACAAGCAGTGCAACATCCAGAGTTCTTTCGTTCGTCGACAGGCATAGCGACTCTTAGGACTAAGTAGGACGTCCAAAAGCAGTGCCAAAAATGAGGGGTGGGTAACAGAACAACAACAGAACTACACCCAACCGAACCCTCAGTGAGGAACCACACGTGTCTCACATGGCCGCCTGCAAAACATTGCGGCCAAGCGCAGCATTCGAGGATGCTAAAACATCAACTTTGTAAAACTTTGAGAAGGTGTGCACAGAGGAGCAAGTAGCCGCTTTGCAAACTTGAGACACAGATGACTGATGTCAAAAAGCCCAGGAAGTGCTAATCGCCCTGGTAGAGTGGGCCGTGACCTGAAAAGGAGGCTCCAGACCCCGAACAGCATAGGCTCGGGTCACGGTCTGTCTAATCCAACATGAGATAGTGGCTGAAGAGGCCACCAAACCTTTGAGTGGACCATCCACCACAACAGAGAAAGCGTCCGACCTCCGAAAGAAGGCCGTGGTCGCCAGATACACCCGCTGGGCCCGAACAACGTCCAGGGAGTGCAAAGCAACCTCCCTACGGTGAGATGGGTGCGGGCAGAATGAAGGAAGGAAAACGTCCTCATTGATGTGGAAAGATGACACCACCCTCGGTAAAAAGTAAGGTGATGGGCGCAAGACCGCCTTATCCTTGTGTAGGACCAGATAAGGAGGAGACCTACAGGAAAGAGCCGCCAACTCAGACACCTGCCGAGCGGATATGATAGCTACCAGGAAAACCACCTTCTGTGAAAGTACAGTGCCTTGCGAAAGTATTCGGCCCCCTTTGAACTTTGCGACCTTTTGCCACATTTCAGGCTTCAAACATAAAGATATAAAACTGTAATTTTTTGTGAAGTATCAACAACAAGTAGGACACAATCATGAAGTGGAACGAAATTTATTGGATATTTCAAACTTTTTTAACAAATAAAAAACTGAAAAATTGGGCGTGCAAAATTATTCAGCCCCCTTAAGTTAATACTTTGTAGCGCCACCTTTTGCTGCGATTACAGCTGTAAGTCGCTTGGGGTAAGTCTCTATCAGTTTTGCACATCAAAAGACTGAAATTTTTGCCCATTCCTCCTTGCAAAACAGCTCGAGCTCAGTGAGGTTGGATGGAGAGCGTTTGTGAACAGCAGTTTTCAGTTCTTTCCACAGATTCTCGATTGGATTCAGGTCTGGACTTTGACTTGGCCATTCTAACACCTGGATATGTTTATTTGTGAACCATTCCATTGTAGATTTTGCTTTATGTTTTGGATCATTGTCTTGTTGGAAGACAAATCTCCGTCCCAGTCTCAGGTCTTTTGCAGACTCCATCAGGTTTCCTTCCAGAATGGTCCTGTATTTGGCTCCATCCATCTTCCCATCAATTTTAACCATCTTCCCTGTCCCTGCTGAAGAAAAGCAGGCCCAAATCATGATGCTGCCACCACCATGTTTGACAGTGGGGATGGTGTGTTCAGGGTGATGAGCTGTGTTGCTTTTACGCCAAACATAACGTTTTGCATTGTTGCCAAAAAGTTCGATTTTGGTTTCATCTGACCAGAGCACCTTCTTCCACATGTTTGGTGTGTCTCCCAGGTGGCTTGTGGCAAAACTTTAAACAACACTTTTTATGGATATCTTTAAGAAATTGCTTTCTTCTTGCCACTCCTCCATAAAGGCCAGATTTGTGCAGTATACGACTGATTGTTGTCCTATGGACAGAGTCTCCCATCTCAGCTGTAGATCTCTGCAGTTCATTCAGACTGATCATGGGCCTCTTGGCTGCATCTCTGATCAGTCTTCTCCTTGTATGAGCTGAAAGTTTAGAGGGACGGCCAGGTCTTGGTAGATTTGCAGTGGTCTGATACTCCTTGCATTTCAATATTATCCCTTGCACAGTGCTCCTTGGGATGTTTAAAGCTTGGGAAATCTTTTTGTATCCAAATCCGGCTTTAAACTACTCCACAACAGTATCTCGGACCTGCCTGGTGTGTTCCTTGTTGTTCATGATGCTCTCTGCGCTTTAAACGGACCTTTGAGACTATCACAGTGCAGGTGCATTTATACGGAGACTTGATTACACACAGGTGGATTCTATTTATCATCATTAGTCATTGAGGTCAACATTGGATCATTCAGAGATCCTCACTGAACTTCTGGAGAGAGTTTGCTGCACTGAAAGTAAAGGGGCTGAATAATTTTGCACGCCCAATTTTTTAGTTTTTTCATTTGTTAAAAAAGTTTGAAATATCCAATAAATTTCGTTCCACTTCATGATTGTGTCCCACTTGTTGATTCTTCACAAAAAATTAGAGTTTTATATCTTTATGTTTGAAGCCTGAAATGTGGCAAAAGGTCGCAAAGTTCAAAGGGGGCCGAATACTTTCGCAAGGCACTGTAGTTGCAGTGAAATTTCCCTGATATTTTCAAAGGGCTACTTCTGAAGGACCAAACCCCCCCCTGCATAAAGGTACGGATCAAAGAGCGTGTCGCCAAAGGACGCTGAAAAAAAGAAGATCGCCAGAGCAGAAACCTGACCCTTGATAGTACTTAACGCCAGTTTCTGTTCGAGACCCTTCTTTAGGAAGGCCAGCACCTGAGAGCCACTGAGAAGGAACGAGGGTTCCATCCCCCGGCTTCGCACCAGGCGATGTAAGCCTTCCAGGTGCGGTGATACATTTTACGTGAAGTGGCCTTACGTGCCTTCAACATGGTAGGAATCACCGAGTCCGAGACCCCTCGATCCCTCAACACCTGGGATTCAATAGCCAGGCCGTTAAAGCCAGAGAGGGTAAAGTAGGGTGCAAGATGAGCCCTTGGGACAGAAGATCCTCGTGAAGCGGGAGTCGCCAGGGGACGTCCACCACCATCAATACTACGTCGGCGTACCAAGGACGCCTTGGCCAATCGGGAGCTACCAGAATGGTCAGAATGGCCTCCGCCTCTATTCTGCGCGGAAGGAGCTTGAGAGGAGGAAAGGCAAGAGTCGATACCGAGCCCACTGAGCCACAAGAGCATCCGCCACGTCCGCCAGGGGATCCCTTGTCCTGCTGACGAAGGTCTGCACCTTTCCGATTAAGGCAGGACGCTAGCAAGTCCACGTCCAGGACACCCCATCTCAGACAAATCTGATGAAAACACATCCGGGTGTAGGGACCACTCTCTCCTTGGTCCAGGCGCTGTCGACTGAGATAAATCAATTTCCTGCCAACTTTCTACGCCCGGTATGTGGACGGCAGAAATTGCTGGAATGTGGCTTTCTGCCCACCGCAGGATGGGGGCTACCTCCGAGGCCGCAGCCGAGCTTCTCGTCCTGCCCTGGTGGTTCACGTATGCCACAGCCATGGCATTGTCCGACTGAATCCAGACAGGGCACCAGTGTAGTCTCGACGTCCAATGGGAGAGGCAGCAGCAAATCGCCCACAATTCCAGGACATTGATCGGGAGACGGGACTCCTCCAGAGACCACCGTCCCTGGGCTGAGAGCAGCCCCAGGACTCCGCCCCAGCCTGTCAGGCTGGCGTCCATCGTGATCACTGTCCAGTTTAGGGGGAAGAAGGACTTCCCCGACCGAAGAGCCGAGGACCTAGCCACCAGAGCAGCGAGGCCCATACCTGGTGATCCATCCTGATTACCCGATCCAGGGAAGATGGGGACCTGTCCCATCTCAGGAGAATGTGGCGTTGCAGAACCCAGGTGTGGTATTGAGCATAAGGGAGCGCCTCGAAGGAGGCCACCATGAGGCCCAGGACTCGCATGCAAAACCGGAGTTAGGCCCATTTCTGGGACAGCAGGGACCGAACCACCTACTGAAGCGTCTGCCGCTTGGTTGGCGGGAGGAAAACCTTCGCCTGGGCCGCATCCAGGATCAGTCATCCAAACTCCTGCAGAGTATGCAGGGTGATCGTCACATTGTCCCTGAGTGCTGGAGCCAACTCCTCTCGCAGGAGAAGGTCGTCCAGATACACCACCACCGCGATGCCCCTCTGCCTCAGCAGAGCCCGAGGCCATGCCAAACGGGAGGGCCACGAACTGGTAGTGATCCTCCCCAACCGCAAAGCACAGGAAGCGCTGGTGCTGGGCGCAGATGGGAACATGCAGGTACGCATCTTTGATGTCAAGGGAGGCCAGGAAAATCGCCCTGGTGCAGGGCCGCTACTACCGAGCTGACCAACTCCATTCAAAACTGTGAATCCCTGCCCGAGAAGCGGAAGGGACGAAAAGGCCGCCTATGGACTGGAAAGGAGGGGCCCTGTCGGCGACGGGGGTCCGAACTCCTCCTAGACTCCAGGAGAAAGGTGCTCTTCCCTCCCGTGAGATTTTTGATCATCTCATCCAAAGAGTCACCGAAGAGCCGCCCCCTGGAAAGGCAAGTCCGCCAGGGCCTTCAAAGAAATCTGGTCCGCGGACCAGCACTTCAACCAAAGCCACCGCCTGGCCACCACAGAGACCACGGACGCCTTGGATATCAGGAGTGGCCGCATCCAGGACTGCATCGCACAGATACTGAGCCCCCTGGACCATCCAATCTGCAAGATCCACTCACTCAGGAGAAGCCTGCGTCTTGCACAACTCGCTGTGTAGCAGCTTCGCCCACTCAGTGAGCATTTGCGACACCAGTGCAGAACCCACAATGGGCCGCATGGCAGACCCAGTTAGAAAAATAGGGATATGACGCAAGCCTCAGCCTTCCTGTCAGCCGGGTCCTCCCTCCACTGGGATGGTGGTCGCCTTACTCAGGCGGGACACGGGGATTCAACCACGGGGTTGATGCCCATTTCTTCAATAATTTATCCTCAAAAGGGATAAAGCACAGTGAGACGCTTCGGAACCAGCGGGGGCGCCTGGGATCTCGCCGTCCGACAGTTCAAGGGGGGTCCCCATAACAGAGAAGCCCCCAAGACCTCTTCTGAAGAAGGGGGGGGGGCAAGGGGTGCTTTTTGGCGTCCCTGCGGTTCAACAGCGACTCTACCCGGGAGGCGAACATCTCCAGGACCGTGGACATGGCGTTTACAAGGGACGGGGCCCCTGAAGTGCTGGCTGCAGGCACCAGGAGGTCCGGTGGGGAAGCACCCACATCAGCTGCCATTCTGTCACCCACCCTGGCAGTGCCCAGAAAATTAGGCCTATCGCCAGGAGACCACTGCACCCCCACTCCACAGCTGCACAAGGCTTGTCACAGGGGGCACCACAAGGGGACTCACCACCCCGACCAGAGAGGAGCTGCCTGCTGCTGCTGTCCCCAGTTGTCGCTGCCCTCACCCACTCCTGCTGTCCACACTGCCGCTGTGCTCAGAGGCGCCGCCGCCAGTGAGATCCACGCGCTGGGGGATAAATCGGTGCCAGAAAATGGCCAGGACCACTCCTCTGCACACACAGGTCTTCCACATGTAGAAAACCACAGGAAAATGTCCGCCCATGCACACTAGAGTCCGAAACCCAGTGTAACAGCGCCGCAGCTACACCAAAATGGCCGCCGACCGATGAAACATGGGGCTGGCTACAAGAAAATGGTGGCCGGAGCCGGCAAAATGGCCGCCAACGAACCGACCGCCGAGCACGAGGCAAGGGGGGGGGGGAGCAGGGGGACCGGCTAGGGCCCATACACCCAATTACACCCTGGAAGCCCCGGTGAGGGGAAGGGGATGCAACAGTGGGGTACCGGAGGGGTGGGGGAGAGGGCACGAGCGAGGAGGGGGAGGGGTGGGCGTACTTACCCCATCTAGTCGGGCGGTGCGGGGGATCCCACCCGAGACAGCTTGCAAACTCCCGGCTAGTTCGGAGGGAGCTGTCGGCCCTGGACACACTGCATGCGATGGCAGGGCGTTTAGCCCGCAGGGCCCCTCTGTCCGGTCAGGGCTTGTCGCGGTCAACCCAGCGCGAAGTATCCGGTCTAGCGCGCGATGGCCGGCTGGGGAGACTACCTGGATCCAAGAACCAGCCTGGCTGCTTGATTGCAATCTTCATCTGTGAGGCTATCTCCGGACAGGCGAAGTGGATCATAGAGGTACCACAGATACCAACAGGGAGCCTAGGTCTAACTCCTTGCACTAGGCAGAAAAAACTGAGCTAGCAGAGCTGGGTGTGGGGTTATCGGCCAGTGGGGACTGCCTCCTGGGAGGGACGGTGTCTGTTACTGTTCTTTTTGCTGTTAGAACTGCCTGTTCTGCCTAGTAAACCCCTGAAGAGGGCAGTATAACCCACTTCGTCCTAAGTGTCGCTGTGCCTGTCGACGAACAAAAGAGAAACAATGTTATCTGAATGATGCCTGTAGCTGCAGGCACCATTCAGATATCACAGCTCAAAGTCAAGGACGTATATTTACATGGGCCAGTCGGCAAGAGGTTAATGAATTTAAAATATACGGTTTTACACTATGTGGAGGCTTCTTATGTTGTTTTATGGTCCTTTGGAATGCACAAAGTTATCGATTGAGCAGCAATCCTATCGTGAGGTGGTGATGTGAGACCCTTCACTTCCAGAATTAATGTTTGGATTATTCATGCTTTGTTGACTCAGTACCACGGTATCGGAGTTCATACATTCTGATAAGCGCAATACCCGTTCCTGGTGGTGGATATCAACATTGCCATCCAAGATCACTCTGAAACTTTTCACCTTGGATTTTTTTTCCTTTTTTTTTGATATTTGACACTTTGCACTTTATTAATGTATGGTTTGTGAAAATATTTCTGTGCATTATATATATATATATATATATATATATATCATTATATATATATATATATATATATATATATATATATATATATATATATTTATATATTAAGTGCAGTGCTTTCTAGTGCTGACAGCTACAGAGTTTTTGGATTATATTTAGTGTGGTATTCCTTAGGCTCCATGCACATGGGACGCTGTAAATGGACATTTAGAGGCGTTTGGATGTTTATTTCAACTGCCCCTGAACACAAATAAATGGTATCTTATGTGTACAAGTACACAGGCTCGTTTACAGTCATTTTTAGGCAGTTGCGTTTAGAGGCGGTTCTTTGAACACCCAAAAATGGGTCCAGACGCTGAGTCTACCGGCGTTTCATGCGCAAAAACGCGCATAAGCGCGGTAGCTCGCGGCTAGGAGCGTTTCGTTTACAGGCGTTTCCATTTTAACCACTTCAATATCAGGCACTTGCCACCCTTCCTGCCCAGACCAATTTTCAGCTTTCAGTGCTGTTGCATTTTGAATGACAATTGCGCGGGCATGCGATGTTGTACCCAAACAAAATTTTTATCATTTTGTTCCCACAAATAGGAGCTTTCTTTTGGTAGTATTGCGCTCAGGACTTTTTAGGCTTACTCTTATTGGGTTTGCTGCCCCCAGTGTTACCTTCCTAACGAAGGAGCACCTCTGAAGACGTCATTGGATGAAACGCGTCATGTGACTCCAGACCACGTATTGCATCACTTCCGGTCACTCACTGTCTCGCTCTCTCAGCTGGTATGTTAAAAACCTTGCGGAGGAAGTAAGGATTAGACTTTGTAAAAGGTCCCAGGCTACCAGCAGTAGGAGAGGCAGTGTTTAGGACCTTAGTGATTATCTATGAAATTTTTTTTTTTTTTTTAACAAGGATCATGTTGAATGTTTGTTTTTAAAGAACTTTTAAAATAAATATAGTTTTTGCTGACCGATATACGCTATGGAGCTTTTTTCCTTTTTCATCTCAAACTGACCACTAATACACTGACCAACGGAGGACTGCGGAGAAATAGTCACTCCTGGAAAACATCATTGGACAACTCACAAAAGGATCAAAGCAAAGACCCCTGATCACCTGCCTAGACAGGCGTCCCGGCGCTTTACCCCTGTGTGGGGTGGCGCTGTCCGGTAAGCAGGGTAAAGAGAGGGGAGCACGTGTGATTCACATATGAAAGATTAATGGACTTTCACCTAATGGACACTATTAACTATTGATTTTTACTAAAAATGTTTATCTTATGTGGTTTATGATTTTTATGTTTTTTTTTATATTTTATATGTTATACCAGCACAATGTTGGGAAACACAGGATATAACGTATAACATAAGCACTGTTCACTTTTGCTAATTTATTTAATATTATAAACTATAAATTATTTTTTGCTATTTTGCACAAGGGTGGGGTACACCTGGTCGGATCCCTTACCTTATACACTGTTGATAGCCACAACAATTATATGGTCTTTTTATCCAGGTCAGCGCCAACCCAGCTTTTTTATTATACTTTTGGTGGTATTTGATCACCTCTGCATTTATTTTTTGCGCTACAAATAAAAAAAAAGGCCGAATATTTTGAAAAAAAAAAAAAAAAAAAAAAAAAAGGTTTCTTTGTTTCGGTCACAAAATTTTGTAACTAAGTACATTTCTCCTTCACCGACAGGCACTGATGTGGCTACACTAATTGGGCACTAATGAAGCAGTACAGATTGGCACTGATGAGGTGGTACTGATGAGGCACATATATGCAGCACTGATGGGCACTGGTACATGGCACTGAGATATAGCACTGGCAGGCATCACATATGGGCACAGTGCCATCCTACAGTGCACTGTATGCCTCTTACCTGGTGGTTTAGGGTGGGATCCCTGGTGGACCCTGGGCAGCCTCCTGATTGTGTCCCTGGGTGGGCTCTCTGGTGGTCCAGTGTGGAGATCCTAGGGGGGGGGCTGCACTGATAAACGTTCAGTGCAGACCCTTCAGAGCAGCCAATCATCTCTCCTCTACTCACGTCTGCAAATGCGAGTAGAGGAAAAGCTGATATAAACGTCTCTTTCAGTTTACACTGACCAACCGTGATTGGTCACGGCTGATCACGTGGAAAAGAGCTTCCGATGAAAGCTTTTTACCGAGATCGGTAATGCGGTGGGTCAGACTGACACACCGCCAATCACTGCGATGCACGCGATCGTGGGTTATCCTGAGGATGTCAATAGACGCCCAGTCAGGAGAATGAAGCCACGGCCCAGCCGTCATTTGTCTATAGGTCGGGCGGGAAGTGGTTAAAAAAAAAAAAAAAAAGGAAGGACGCTCCTAGATGCGAACACAGCAAAACACAGCATGCAAAACGGACATTTTAGACACCGGTTTCTAGCTGTCAGGATAAAACATTCAGGCGAGGTTGAAAAGTGTCCCGTGTGCAGGGAGCCTTACTAAAGAATTATTGGATTGCAGTCACATCTGCAAAATGTGTGCCTTTCATCATGCTCTTCAGGCAGGGAAATTGAAAGAAGTTTGCAGGTGCCAAAATTAGGAGAGTACGGTGGATTCTGCTTGGATTCCGGATTGAACTGGTAGCAGCAGGTCTTATCCCTTGTGATGGTTTGCAGAAAAGGATGGATCCTGGTCACACATGGTAATGAAATCTCCAGAGGTTCCCATCCATTTTGCCTTCTGTTTGTCAGCTTGTGCGGCACAAACCAGGAACAGATCTTCTGCTTGCCCAAATCTTTGATGGTACGCGCAGTGTCCTTGTTAATAATACCAATTCCTCCGCCATCAACTGTAGAGTCAGTTGTCAATATCGTGCCAGCATTATTTCCACTCTCTGGATAGCCATGTACATGCACCCACACCTGGCCCATGTTGCTATTGAGATACCAACCATTCAGATCGTTCACCAAACTTTTTAGACACTTTATACATTCAGCATCTATTTTCGACAAAATTTATCAAAACACCTCTGGGTGTAGGGATCACTCTCTGGAGTCCAGTTGCTGGCTGCCAAGAAACTCTGCCTACCAATTTTCCACACCTGGAATGTGTACAGCTAACAAGGCAGGAATGGTATGTACTGCCCAGAGCAGAATCAGGTCTGCTTTTCTCTGAGCTGCTCAACTTTTGGCCCCACCCTAGTGATTTTTTTTTTTTTTTAAAGCAAGTTTTATCATAGTTTTACATAAAAAATGCCAATACAGAAAGGAAGACAGTGCACAATGACTGATGGTAATATACATTTATATCAAACAATTTGCTAATTGATATAATGTAGAACATCTGTTCATACATTAGACTTCTCAGGACTGCGCAATGGTGCACATATAGAACAATAATTAGAAAAAAAATAACAAAAACCAGAGAATAATACAGACATCTGTGGTGACCTATCTTCATTAAGCAGCAAAATCTTAAAAAGCCAAGTATCGTAGTGGGGAGACCTCCTCCTGAGGGGAGTGGGTGTATAATGGTGTCTAGATCGTATGAGAGGACCCATGAACAGAATGCCTTGTTCAATGCTTAGTTTAGTTCTTATATCATGACACAAACTGCTGTATCACCTGACACAGTCTTCACCCAACCTGCCCATAATTTATCACATTTTTTAGGACAACCTCTAGCGAGGCAAGTTAACTTATGCATTGGCAGAGCTTTATTAATCAGTTCAATCTAGATCCCCAAGCCAGGGGGGGTCCAAATTCTTCCACTGTAGAAGTATACTCTTTTTGCATAAAAGAATTCTGAGTAAAGATTTTTTTGTGATGTCCTAAGCTCCTCCTCATCAAAGCTACCCAGTAAACAGCCTGCAGGAGTACATATATTAGGAAGGGCCAGTTTATCCTCGATAAAGGTACACACTTCCCTCCAAAAGTGTTGCATCCTTGGACAATCCCATATCATTTGGAAGAAGTCCCTTCTACCCCTCCCCCCCCCCCCCCCACATACACACACACACATCTCTGGCAATCAGAGGATTGAAGTCTACCCGTCTGTAAAAGTCTATGGGGCGTATAGTAAATCCTATACAAATATTTTAACTGCATCAGTTTCTCTCCCGCAGCAATGACCCAACGCAAATTGAGACTCCACCACCACCTCCCAGGCCTCATCCTCCAGATCCAATCCATCAGACCTCCAATGCAGCCTAATTTTTACCATTTGTGGCAAAGAACCCACCACCAAGAGGGAGTAATATCTAGAAATCAGTTTTGTGTGGGCGTCAAATATCAATCCCTTCTCTAGTTTTGAGGCAGCCAAGCGCACTGCTCTTAACCACTTTAAGACCGAGCCTCTTTTTGGAGTTCATGTTTACAAGTTAAAACCAGGTTTTTTTTTGCTATAAAATTACTTAGAAAAGATATAATATTTGGGGGTTCTAACACCCTAGAGAATAAAATGGCTGTTTGTCGCAAAACTTTATGTCACACCGGATTTGCACAGCGGTCTTACAAGCGCAATTTTTTTTTTAAATTCCGTTTGAGTTAAAAATAAGACAACAACAAGGGGCGTGGCTACCGTCGACATGGCCGGACGTCTTTGAGGTGAGCTCTCTCAGCCGCCCGTAGAATCCGTCATCATCCTGCATATTCTTAGCAGTTCTCTTCCACCGAACATCACCACTGTGAACCCTAAGCTCTAGTGCCTCAACACAGCCTGATATTATGAGCAAGGTCGGTTCATCTACCCCGGCAGAACGCCTCAAGGAGTTTGCCCGCATGGAGAAGCAAGATGGCGGAGGCAGCGGGCCCCCTCAGACACGAAGCAGTGCAGCGGCAGCGGGGGCTACTCCTAAACAGGGCACACAGACGACTGACAAGCCCGGTAAGCTGACCCTGGAACAACTTCAGGCACAATTATTGGAGGCGATCACCTCCAGCAGCGCCTCTCTGACTGGGAAAATGGAGGAGATTCGAGTGGATATAGGCCTCATGCGCCATTATATGCAGCGGATCAGGGAGCGGGTGGCAGAGACTGAGCGACGCATATCCACCCTGGAAGATGACTTCTCCCCTCTCCCTGGTCGCGTCTCAGCCACCGAGCAGACCGTCTCCTTCTGGGCCCAGAAGGCAGACGACCTTGAAAACCGGATGAGACGCAACAATCTCCGGATTGTTGGTCTCCCCGAGAGGGCAGAGGGCCAGAACCCGGGAGATTTTGTGGAGACCTGGCTCCGTGCCACCTTTCCGGACGCCAACTTTTCCCCTGCATTTACAGTGGAGAGAGCTCATTGGGTCCCGGCTAAACCTCCTATTCCTGGGGGACCTTCTAGACCACTGCTGGCCAGATTATTAAACTGCAGGGACCGAGATCTGATACTCCGCAAAGCCCGACAGAAGGGAGAGATCCGTTTTGAAAATACATTGGTGTAAATTTTTCCGGATTTCTCCATTGAGCTGCAAAAACAGAGGGCAACATTCACTGATGTCAAGCGCAAGATGAGAGAGAGAGGAATCATCTACTCCATGGCTTACCCAGCCAGGTTGAGGGTCGTAGATGGCAGTAAGATCGTTTTCTTTAATACCCCTGGAGATGCACGGTCCTGGCTGGAGGCGAAGCGGCACCCATCCTAATCTCCGCACCCTAACTTCAGATGCAGGCCGGATTGCTCTTACCTGTCTTGGAGCGGTCCGGGGCTGTGTTGCTGGCTGTCCGGTCGCCCTGTGAGTACTTCTATCTATGGATTAGATGCCTTCTAGAGAGGGGAGCTGGGGTGTCTTTTCTATTTCATGAAGTTTTGCCCTTACCATTTTTTTTCTCTGAGGGGGGGGATTTCTTGCTCTCTCCTGCATTTCTCCCAGGGGAGAGGATGGGACATAGCCCCCCTACCGTTGGAACTCTGTTGCCTCCCTGTGCCCCGGATCTATGGAGGGATTTTTTCCTTGTAACCAAGCTATGAGCGATGCTGCACAAACTTTTGGCCTATTCAAAATTCCTTTTTCTACTGATTTAACCCCTATTGATATGTACATTCAAGGCTGCTTGGTCTATTTCATAAAGTTTTGCCCTTACAATTTTTTTTTTTTTCCTGAGGGGGGAGGGGGATTTCTTGTTCTCTCCTGTATTTCTCCCTGGGGAGAGGCTGGGCCCCCCCACCGTTGGAACTCTGTTGTCCCCCTGCTCCCCGGATCCATGGAGGGATTTTTCCTTGTAACCATGTTACAAGCGATGCTGCACAAACTTTTGGCCTATTCAAAAAAAAATGTTTTTTTTTTTTTTTCTACTGATCTAACCCCCAATGATATGTACATTCAGGGCTGTTTGGTCAATTGTTAAAACCACCCCCCCGGGTCGGAGAGGGGTCCCTCTTTATGTCCTCTCTTGTTCTTTAGGGGGAGGGGGGAGTCCTTTTTTTTTTTTTAACATTCCCGTTTTGAAATACTTTATCTGGTTCGTCGGAACTTACATGTATAGTTATCCCCAATTTAGTCATCTTTTTCCTTAAAACTTATCCGGTTTTCAAACACGTCGTAGCGAGTA
>BLSH010015495.1:240197-258683 GCA_018402905.1 Glandirana rugosa
GCGATCATCTCTGATGCTGCCGGCGGGTCTTGTAAGCAGCGGAGATGTCCAGAAACCGACGGGCACCTCTCCCGCCGCTGATAAAAGTGATCTCGCTGCAAATCCGAGATCACTTTTATCTTATGCAGAATTGCCTGCTGAAAAAAAATAAGATACCGGGGGTTATGGTAGCTATCTGCTACCATAGCAACAGTATTCCACTTCAAACGGCCACTGTAAAATGACGGCGGGCGGTCTTGAAGTGGTTAAAACAAATTACCCTGCCACTGCATATCCAAGTTGCATGTAAGAGAATAAAGCAGTAAAAGGTACCCACAATTCCGCCCTAAAATAAATAAATAAAACTGAGAAGGACTTGAATTCTCCATCAGAGAACAGTTGATGGGCATACTTAAGATCAAACCTAGTCCAGCATTGGGCCCTAGACAATGAATTCAGCTGAGATTTGGATTGTATCACAAGGGGACATTGGGTGCTGTACTTTGAGACGTTCCCTTCAGCTTTTTATTACGCAGATGAAATATTTTGTAAGAGAGTTTATAGGAATAGACCGTACCCAGTAGAAGTGGCAGCAATTCTTAGAGTAAGTTGATTAAGGCCTCAAATGATCCCATCAGTGCTGCTTGAGCGGTAACCGTAGCATTAGTGAGGTCTGGAACGAACCATGCATGAATGTGCGACAATTGAGCCGCCAAGTAATAATTTTGTAAGTCAGGCAGAGCCAACCCTCCCCCCTTCATAGGCAGATTCAATATGGCCTTAAATATTTTAGCTGGGCTGGAGCCCCATAAGAAAGATGACAGAAGCATATCAATGTCCGAAAAAATTTGTTTGGGAAGGTAAACCGGGGACTGCCAAAACAGATATAAAAATCTAAGGAGGTAAATCATGTTAAATATATTGACTCTTCTCAGTAAGTTTAAGGGTAGTTTGCCTCAGGTCCCCAGGGTCTGTTTAAGGCCTCATACACACGGGCGTATGAAAAAAAAATAAGCAAAACGTCGGTCCCGACATCGGGGAAAAATTTTTTTTTTGGCGTTTTGCATCGGCGTTAATGAGAGTTAGTGAGCGTCGGCGTCAATAGGAGTTTATTAAACAAAAAAAGCAAAACATTCCTCTGCTATTTTTTAACCTGAAAACGTCGGTGTCAAAAATGCCAGTTAACGTCGGTACGGCATTAGCGTTTTGCGGCGTTAGCGTCAAAACGTTACAGCCTTGGAACACGCTGGCCGTGGGTTCTACTTTCAGCTCACCAATGCCGACACCATCTACAGCTCAAAAACGTCTGCGTGTTTAAGGGGCCATTGAAAAACATGGAGAGCTGTAAAAAATGCTAAAAAACGTGGCTGTAAAAAATGCCTGTGGGTATGAGGCCTGAGTATTTGTATCAGAGGCAAGATATTGTTGTTGGCGCATACAATCACGGGTTGTTGGACCTCCACCCCTAGATATCACAATGTATCAACTACCTTTAATATGAGGATCAAGGCTCAAATTATATTGAGGGTCAAAAAGGTGAAAAATTACAGATTTGCTCCACTTTGCTCTAAAGCCTGAAAAACTACTGAATTGGGCAATATATTCTAAAGCAGTATTGAGAGAGATATCCGCTTCCGCCAAATACAGAAGCACATTGTCTGCATAAAGGGATGTTTTCTCTTCTAATGACGCAATTTTAGAGCCATGAATAGATGCCTGCTGCCTCAACAGTTCTGTCAATGGCTGCATCGCCAGGGCAAACAACAGGGTGACAATGGGCATCCCTGCCGAGTGCCCCTATGGATTGGGAACGAATCAGTGATATGGTTATTTTAAAATGAGTCATCGCTTGAGCATACAATAATTTTACCCAGCTAATAAAGGCTGGGCCAAACCTCTCAAGGACCATAAATAGATATGGCCATTCGACCGAGTCAAAAGCCGTGTGTGTGTGTCAAGAGACACCACTATTCTCGTGTCTGGGGGGGGGTCTGATGAAATGTGTAAGTTAGTAAACAGGCGTAGCAAATTGATAGCCGTGGAGCGGCCTGGTATAAAACCAGTCTGAACGGAGTGTATAATTTCCGTTATCACCGTATAAGCGTAAGCGTCGGACTAAGACTTTTTCTAATAATTTTATATTAACATTAATCAGTGATATTGGACGATAAGATTCACAATATCCTGGGTCCTTGTTTGGCCTTGGTATTAACACTATTAAGGCGCCTCGTAGAGAAGCCAGGAGAATGCCCTGTTCAAGGGCTTCTGAATACATAGCCAATAGCTTGGGTGTAAGGTATTCTAAATAAGTACGATACCACTCAATGGGGAACCCATCCAACCATGGAGTCTTATTGGCAGCAAGTGTGGAGATAGCCTTTGCTAGCTCTTCTGTAATGGGTGAGTCAAGGACGGTAGTCACTTCCTCAGACAAGCTCCTAATCGGGATATCCTTCAGATATCTAGCCAACTCATCACTAGTGTATGCGATTTTGGAGCTATATAAGAATTCTGTAAAAATGTCAATGATCTCCTCTCTCTTAGTATGGTACACAGAGGCAGTGTCGTATATATACACCAGAGATAGTGGTGGGGTTCTGTTCTGGATAAATATGCCAGAATTTTACTGTTCTTATCACCTTGATCACTTGACACCTCTAACCATGTTCTGTCTTCCCGTAGCCGTCTGATCACCCCCTGCAACTGGACTTTGCAATGTGGCCTTGAAGGCCTCCCAAGCCACACTTTTAGTGATTTCCTGGATATTTTTAGACCAGTAATGACATATTTCCTTAGCTGTCATGATCATGAATGTTTCCTCCGGTAGCCACAGAGGACTCAACCTCCAGACCTTATAACCTTCCAAGGATAAGAGACTAAATCTTAACAGTAGAGGGGAATGATCACAGATCGCTCTGGGTAAGTATTTGATATCGAGCACCCTAGGGAGCAACTCCAGGGGAGACCAAACACAGATCTTTTCTAGACAGAGATTGATGCATGGCTGAATAACAGGTGTATTCACAAGTCTTTGGGTGCCGCCGTCTCCAACAATCTATTAAAGTATATTTGTCAATACATGAGGAGAGGGGAGAGGAAGCCACAGAGTCAGACTTGAATCTATCTAGTTCGGGTGACAACACTGCATTAAGATCTCCTGCCAATACAAATCGGGCCCTCTGCCACCACCCTAGTGATTGAGGTAAGCCACAGCCATGACAGTCCCTGAAGGCAGACTGTCCACTTCTGGAGGTAAATAGCTCTTCTGAAAGTTATAAAAAGTTGCTGGAATGCCAGGATTCCTTCACCAAGCAAATTTCCTGTACCATCACTGTTCCAAGAACATCACCCCAGCTCAACAGGCTGGCATCTGTCGTGAGCATTAAGTCAAAAGGGACAAAGGACTTTCGCGACTCCAGCGCCAGACTGGATATCCACCATGTTAGAGGGTGTCTGTCCTTGGGCACAGGGGAGGGCTGGCAGCCTTAGGCCTGGGGGGCAAGTCCAGTCAAGTGGCCCATTGAACCACCGAATCAACTCACCATCCATTACCACCTGGTTTTAGAACGGATATTGATGTTATGAAGCAAGACAAATATGATACAATGTGGTAACATAATTTAATGTTAATAAGCAACAAAGGAGGTTTAACAAAAATAATGCATCAATGCAGCTCATCAGTGCCCACCAATGCAGCCTCATCAGTGCCCATCAGCTTAGCCTCATCAGTGCCCATCAATGCAGCCACACCAGTGCCCATCAATGCAGCCTCACTAGTGCCTATCAAATGCAACCTGATCAGTACCCATCAATGCAGGCTCGCCAGTGCCCATCAGCACTGCCGGCCCTGGGTGCCCTTCACCCCTTTGCCTGCAGTTAGTTGGTGGCTGCACCCCTGGCCCCTGCTTTCTTCCTCCACAAGAAGAAAAAAAAAAGTGTCAGAGGGCAGCGGCCGTCGGCCATTTTGAATGTAAGTTAGGGTGGCCTGGGGGGCAATTGCCACCCTGCCCCCTGGCCCAGCCCTGCCCTGCTTGGGCAACAAATACTTGAATCATCCATAGAACAAGTCTGCTTGTCCCAAGCAGTCAGGATACTCTGTTGTAATAGCATGAAATGACAGCACCAGCTCAAAATGAGGCCACTATCAAACCCAGGACCCTCATGTAAAACTACACTGAGGATTGGCAATGGGGCAGGAATTCCCATACTGGAGATCTCAGCAACATGACTTTTGCTGGAGGAAGAAACATTTAAGCCAGAGTCATAGCCAGGACAAAGCCTAGGTACTCCAAGTGAGTTGGAGTCCATGGAGATTAACCACTTCCTTACCCGGCACTTAAACCCCCCTCCTGCCCAGACCAATTTTTGGCTTTCAGTGCTGTCGCATTTTGAATGACAATTGCGCGGTCGTGCGACGTTGTACCCAAATAAAATTTGCGTCCTTTTTTTCCCACAAATAGAGCTTTCTTTTGGTGGTATTTGATCCCCTCTGCGCCATTTCTGATCGCCGCTATAAACAAAAAATGAGCGACAATTTTGCAAAAAAGAACAATATTTTTTACTTTTTGCTAAAGTACAAATCCATTAAAAAAATTATTCATCAGTTTTGGCCGATATATATTCTTCTACATATTTTTGGTAAAAAAAAAAAATCGCAATCGGCGTATATTGATTGGTTTGCGCAAAAGTTATCGCATCTACAAACTGGGAATTGATTTATGGCGTTTTTATTATTTTTTTTTTTTTTACTAGTAATGGCGGCGATCTGCGATTTTTATTGGGACTGCGATATCGGGGCGGAAATGTCGGACATTTTTTACACATTTTTGGGACCAATGACATTTATACAGCGATCAGAAATTTAAATGTCCACTGATTACTGTATAAATGTCATTGGCAGTGAAGGGGTTAACCAGCAGGGGGCAGTGAAGGGGTTAATAAATGTTCCCTGGGTGTGTTCTAACTGTGGGGGGGCAGGGCTGGCCGGGACATGACAGATCTCACTGATCCCAGTGACAGGGATCAGTAGATCTGTCCTGTCCCCTGTCACAGAACGGGGAACCGCCCGTTCTGAGGCTCCTGAAGGTGATCGGCGGGTCCGGGCGGACATCGAGTCCGCCCGACCCGCGGGCACGCTCGCGCAGCGTGCGGCGCGCGCGCGCCGCCGCCAGGGGGCGCGCGGGAGCATGCGCAGTGGAGGACGTCCATGGACGTCCTCCGGGCATTTCAGATCCGCGCTGAAGCCGTACTTTGGCTATAGCGCGGATCTGAAGTGGTTAAGGATCCAAGGCCTGCAAGTGTTGAGCCACTTGCTGAAAATCATAGGATAGAATCTGGACAGATCAGGCCTTCAAATTAGGTCATTCAGGTACCGTACAATGCGGACACTAGCCAAGGACTTAGGCTTGGGAGTAGGAGAGGTAATATTGAGGTCCTCACAATTCTTTTGCCAGTGTTCTATCACCTGAAGGTACCTGCCTATAACTCAGCAGTCTTTGAATCTGCCTGTTCTTGTACTGTATAAACAAGAACTTATATTTACATACTTTGTAGTAAGAGAAGAAGCAATAAAAAATCTTTTTTTCTTCAAGATTGGTTAACCAAGGGTGGTCTACAGAAGGTGCAGAATTACAACCACCCAGCTATATCCCTATGACCATAGGAGCCTCTCTAGGTAAACCTTAATCTCAAATTTATATAAAATTGCTGAAAGGGCTTGTGTTCTGACCCGCCTCCTGTGCCTTTCCATCCTGGGGATGGGTAACAACTTTAACCAACAGAAAGGCACAGGTGGCAAGCATCCAAGTCTCTCTAAAGTAAAAAAAAAAAAAAAAAAAAAAAATTACTATGACACACTTACCGCATTGGTGTTTCCACCAACTTGCATGCATCGAAGCTGAAACCATGACCAATTTGAATCCAATTCGGTTGATCTTAAAAAGAAAAAAAATATATAATGTATAAACAATTTATTTTTATTAATGTGAACACCGCCTATAGCTAAGCACACACATTTCTTTGAATTATAACCTTTAGCTGTGAATAGCAAAACCTATGTAGTAGTAAGGTAAATCAATTGCTTCATTTTCTAGACACACATGACTACAACCATAGATGGAATGACAAATGTGCGAAGACCAAGTGGACTAATGATCCCAGACGCACCATTTCAACAAAAACCATTTGTGGATAATAAGGTTCCTGAACTGAATCAACAAGTTACATCTAGTTCCTGTAAGCTGACCTGTCGAACCAGGTGACAAACATAAGATGAATACATTTGAGTATTTGGTAATACCTTCTGAACAAAACATACTTTCACAAGTCCAACAAGATTCCTTAGCAGCTATAGGGCTCACAGGCACAAATGCAGACACAGCACATAATTATTTTACAGGTGGATGGGCAAACTCAAACTATTAATGGCATCTGGCTAAAGCTAGCCATACATGGATCAGTTTTTGTTTTCCAATCAGCTACTGGGCTGATTGTACAAAAAAATTTTAATGGATTCCGCCATCCACACCACCGCGGACAGAGAAATCATTCCTTCTGTGTTAATGTATTCTGAAAGTGGGGACACCTCTGCTGTCAGAATACATTAATCAATGCTGAGGATATACAGTAAAACATTGATTTGAGGGTAACTTGGTTTAAGCAAAAATTTTAATTACATTTTGACTATACAAGCTATGTCTTGATATACAAGTAATGTCATGTCACAACTGAGTACAAAAGAGCAGAAAGGTGCCTCAAAGTGTAGCAATATGGTTACATTTAATGAAGATACAACATTTAGCAACTCAAGTGGTTGATGAAAAAAATAGGCACATCTAAGTATGCAGGCATCCAGGGTAAAGATGTCCACATGGACCATCCCCCGCAAGACCATCAACATCATACCTTCCACACTGTGCTCCACGAGCGCTTTAAGCCTCACGTTCAGATCACTCTACTGCAGGGTCGTCTTCCCGGTCATGATTGCAGACTGACAGTGGTGAGAGCCGGCAGTGGAGCATGGTCTATGTGGACAGCTTTACCCCGGATGCCTGCATACTTAGATGTGCCTCTTTTAATCATCAACCTTGTGAGTTTCATTAAATGTAACCATATTGCTACATTTAGAGGTGCCTCTCTTCTTTTTTATACTCTCTAGTTCCTGTTGGATTTTGCTTCTAATGCCCTTGTGGAGGCTGCCATTTGTGGATGGACAGTTTATGGTTACACAACCTATCACATGGCTATAACCTTTTTAGATGGACTATAAAAACAGAAAGATTTATGAATAAATGGTTGTGGAATGAATCATCTGAGTTTTCATTATTTCTTATGGGGAAATTCGCTTTGACATACAAGTCCTTTGGATTACAAGCATGTTTCCGAACAAATTATGCTCGCAATCCAAAGGTTTTAGTGTAGATGGATCAACATTCAGCCTGTCCATGCTGAACATCGATCCATCTATGCCCAGCTTTACGAGATCAGCTAATCTACATATCAGTAGTCCCTCCAGGACCATAGGAAGATAATGATAATAGGTTATATTTAGAGATCCAAACGGCTCTGCATTTGGAAACTATATAAAGCCTTGGTGCAAACAGGTGGCCCATCTGCATTCAGTATGCAATCCACAGACTGGGAGGCATGGTCAATTACCAGGCCAGGGTCAGGCAGAAACACCAGGCTTAGGGCCTCGGTCAGGTAAGACCTGGACACAGGAGTAGAGGTTTCTTCCCACTCAAAACTCTTTGAAGTCTCCAGATTCCAAACCCTGATCCAGGAATTACAAAACCCGGAGAAAACCAAAAATGTAGCTTTCTCCACTTAGAAACACTACTCTGAGGCTCCTGTATTATCTTGAATTTCACTACTACAGTGGTAGGGCAAAAGATCAGTCAAGACAGAAGACAAATTATCAGCACAGAGGACAGTAAATATGGGGAAATGGCAGGCTGTCAGAAATAGGTTCACCATACCATCACTAATATCTATAGTGAAGTGTGGGAACTTCAAAAAAATTCTCCTTTGCATAGGCCTGGTTGGGAGGGACACTGGGGACAATGAAAACGTCTGGTAAATGTCACTCTTGCAGCCTGCGCACTGCATCAGAGCGAATACTTTCTGGTGAAGTACCTTGCTGGTGGATAAGGGCCGTAACAATATCCTCTTGAAATTTGAGAAAAGAAGCAGGTCTTTCCGTGGACTTGTGATAGGTTACATGGGAATGACAAAATTGCCAAATGGAAAAGGAAACATTTTTGTACTAGTAGCAGGACCTTCTTGTTGCAAAATAGGGCTGCAATATTGTATTCCACACCTCCCATGAATCAATTATAATCGTGTATGCACTTTGGACTGGACCATGTCTTCTGTGGATTTCCACCAAGGTGTCATTGTGGATGGAAGACAGGACATCTCACCTATTGCTTCACTTCAGAGATAACCCTTCTTCCTTCCTCAAACTCACAGACTCTCCCCTTTGTAGCCTTGTGGTTAGCAGCCTTTGTGGGAAGCCTTTCCTATTTGTTTGCGCTGCACCGCAGGCTAACGTTTTATGGAGGTAAAGGAGACAGAAAAGGGGCAGACTTGTGTAAAAGCAATCCAGGTAGATATGGTACCTCTTTTGCAATAGTGGAAATGCCAGGTCCCACACAAATTTTTCCACTTTTTTTTGGCCTGCCTGTGAAATGTACAATGGATTAATAAACACAGATGTGTTTGTCAGGAATTATACAATTGAGCAAATTTCTGGAAAAATAAAATAAGTGGGAGAACTTTGCATAGCTTATTATATCCAGGCTGATTTCGGGGAGGGCACAGTGTAATGGTGTTAAAATGGAGGAAACGCATGATTATGTCATTGCGTAACCTTGACATAACAGATGAATACAGTGGCATGTGATGAATGGAGTTTGTGGACCAGTAAGGATGTACTTTGTTTTTAAAGGTGAGGCCCAAAACATTTTTGAATTCTTCCACTGTACGAGGTCTCCATTCGAACACATAGGCAGAATATGAATTTGGGTTATTTGTGATGTACCGCTGGACAAAAAGATTGCTCTGGTCCACAATAAATTGGAATAAATAGTTGGTGAAAAAAAAAAAAAAAATCACATGGTGTAAAATTTTTTGTTAGCCTGAATACCTGGCTGATACGGAGTTGTAAGGAAGCCATAACGGATTGGTAAGTGCCACTGATAGACTTGTAGGTGCCCTAATTTTTGGTGACTGATGTGACATATCTCTATTAGTACTGGGCCTTTTATCCAGAGGTACTGCGCTGCTGGTGCTCATCACGTCACCAGGATGAGCTACAGCACTGTTGGTGGTTGCCTGCTCCTCAGGGTGCCTCATCCTTTTTGTAGGCGCCCTTTCCTCCTCCGATTCGGTTACTGACCCACTGCTCTCAATGGGTTTATACTCAGAATTAGAATCAGACAGTGAGAGCTCCCCACTGCTCTCATCGGTCATTCCAAGGATTTGAAATGCATCCTTGCTCCTGTAAATTTTTTTGGACATGGTGTACACTGGCTCTGGTGACACTGGGACAGGTGTGGCTGCAATCAGACACAGTGCATCCACTGTGTCTCTGATTGCAGCCACACCTGTCCCAATGTCACCAGAGCCAGTGTACACCATGTCCAAAAAAATTTACAGGAGCAAGGATGCATTTCAAATCCTTGGAATGATTGGTTTGACAGCTGCACTGGCTGATCAGGGCACTGGTGTGGCAGGTGCACTAGCTGATCAGGGCAGTGATGACAGCTGCATTGGGGTGATAGGTGCACTGGCTGATCAGGGCACTGATGATGGCTGCACTGGTGTGGCAGGCACACTGACTGGTGAAGGCACTGAGGACACCTGCACTGGTGTGACTGAACAGGTCACTGATGATGCCTGCACTGATGTGGCAAGTACACTGACTTATGAGGACATTGATGATGCCTGCACGGGTGTAGATAATCAGGGCACTACGATAAGTACACTTGATGCTATCAGGGCACTGATGATGGCTGTTCAGTTGTGACAGGTACACTGCTGCAATCAGGGCACAGACAGGTGGCTCTGCGTATGTGTATACCTTGTGTGATTGCAATGCCATTTCCACTGTGATTTACTCCGAACTGACTGAACTTTCAGATCTCTCTCCTTCCTCTCACACGCATTCTGTGGAGAATCAGTAACCGCTAGATACCAGCATTCATTTACATCCTGTGATCAGCTGTGACTGGACACAGTGATCGCGTGGTAAACAGCCGCTGTGATTGACTTCACCCCGACCTGTGATGAGCTGTGTCCAAAGGGCACAACTCATCACAGATTGCACTGTTGAACACCCCTGGTGGCTTGCACGAGCAGCAAGAATGACAGGAATGACCTGGAATGAGGAAGCTCCCGCCCGGCAGTTTTATTATACAATAGCCGGGGGGGGGTGGTTAAGCAAGCGTAACAGCATTCAGAATTTTTTTTTTTTTTTTTTTTTTTTAACAGAAAAGGTTTTTATTAATTAAGTCAATCAAGAATCAATCGACAGGTTACATGAAAGATTGGAGAGTAAGTGTTACATAGGTTACCACATTATTACAAGATCTATTTCTTGCAGGGAAATAGTTCAATCACGTCAGCTCTAGTATTCATGCATACTCAAGTGCAACAGTAATTCCCACCCTCCAGCTTTTTTCTTGTATTCTTTTCCCTTACACTGTTCAGGAGCATTTTCCAATCCAACCATCCCATATTTTGTAGAATTTCTGGGGGCAATTCCTGTTTTCATACGTTATTCTATATAAAGGTAGCGCTGTATTAACCGCTTTAACCCACGACCCCCTATTGGGGGGTTCCCTGACTTTCCATCTAAGCAGGATCTCTCTACGGGCATAGAATAGGGCATAGGAGATACATAGCTTGACATATCTGTCGCCCTCCACGTGCTCGAGATAGCTCAATAACATGAGTAGGGGATCCAGAGGTAGGGTTGTCTCGGTCACTTCGCTGAGAGTCTCAGCCACAGCCGCCCAGAATGGTCTCAACTGAGGACAAGCCCAGACCATGTGAAAAAAAATCTCCAACGGCCGTTAAGCATCTCGTGCATTGTGGGTTAAGAGTCGGGTATATACCAGCCAGCCTCTGGGGAGTATAATATGCTCTATGTATAAATTTTAACTGGATAAATCTATCCCTGGCCGAAATCATATTGGGAATATACGTCAATAAACAATCCTCCCATTCCTCGTCCCCTAGTTCGGGAATATCCGCCTTCCACTTGTCTCTAGTTCTGTCAGGTTTACGATCATGCTCGACTGTGAGGTATAGGTATATGGAGGAAAGAGGCTTACCCATTGTGCTGGAGGTCAGTAGTCTTTCTATTGAGTCTGAGTCTAATGCGATCTCAATTGGGAATTGGGCCTGGTATGCATGTTTAAGTTGTAAGTATCTAAACGTGAAAGACTGGGGGAGTGCAAAATCATTTTGTAATGCACGGAAGGTTTTTAGCCTGCCATTCGCCACTATATGTTTTAGAGTAACAATGCCTTTGCGTGCCCAGATAACTGGGTCTGGGACTTAGCATTCAGAATTTTAGCACATCAAATCGGACACGTGGATGCATTGCCCTCTACTGTAACATTGAGTTGGGGTGTCATTCAAAACAAAAAGGCACTGCAACACACAGGTTATTGTGCGTAATATACGGCAAGACATGTGTTTTGCCACACAAATTTATGAAAACTGAACTATTGTGCATCCCTCTAGACATTTTAGGCACCGCAATTAAGCCCTCACATAAATTTACTAAGTTGACCATCACTGATTGTGCAAAATAAAGAAACACATTCAGTACATCTCTCCAATACATGCATATTCCCCATGTTTCATCCTTTTACGAATGCTGCAAGTACACAAATACCTGTGGACCTGGCAGAAACCCAGTCAACTCCTGACTTTGTTTGGACTGACAAAACAGTGTAAATGTAGTGGTTTCATGCTACAGATACAGGTAAAACAAAAGAATATTGTAGCAACCTGAGCTAGAGGGAAGCATGAAGGTTTGGGGTTAAATTTGGGTTACGTCTCCATCAGAGTTCTCCATAAATAGACAGCCATATCAAATCATGCACGGATTAGGTCTTTGGGTTATCACTATTCGTGTGCAATGATTTCTTAAAGCGGAGTTCCACCCAAATACGGAACTTCCGTTTAAGCCCTCCTTGCCCCCTTACATGTAATTTTTTTTTGGGAGTGGGTACCAAGTTGACAGGTACGTCCTGCTTCGGTCGCCTCACCGCCTAGGAGACTCCTCCTCTCTCCCTCCCTCCCTGCAATCTTCTGGGACACATCACAGGTCTCAGAAGATTGCCTGGCCACTAAGCGCAGCATGACTTGCGCATGCGCAGTGCTTGCCCAGCTGCGAAGCCACAAGCTGTCACGGTCAGGTGCCCACACTTGCAATGACGGCGCCACGGAGAGGAGCGAGGCTTTGGCGGCTGCATCGCTGGACCATGGGACAGGTGAGTGGCCGTTTATTAAGAGACAGCAGCTACACTTTTTGTAGCTGCTGACTTTCAATAAACTTACAAACGAGTGGAACTCCTTTTTTAGGACAGGTAGCTTGAGCTAGATAAGTCACAGATGTGACCCATTCAGATACCTGCCTTCCCCTCAATTTTGAATATTTTAGCAAAAACCAGGATAGCTGCCATTTAACAAAACAAGGCACATATTTTCTGCAGACAATGTCATCTGAAGATTTAGCCATTGTATTAGTAAAAGTTAAGAGGAAATAGCATAAGCATTTACCTAATAAAACTTAGGTGCACTCCCAAAGATCTGTGTGTTCCTGAGCAATCTATGCATAAAAAGACACCATATGTGATGCTGGCCCAGCTGGGGTTCTTGGCTCCACAGTCGAAGCATGCCTAAAACATAAGAAAATAGCAATGACATTACAACACTGCGTCCAAAAAAATGTATTTTATTGTTAAAATGAAGTCTGCATATGATCCACTGCATATCAGGGACACAATTGGTTTTAAAGTGACTGTAAAGGCTACTTACCTCCTCTGTGTAGTTGGTTTTGCACAGAGCAGCCCGAATCCTCCTCTTCTCGGGTCCCTCTTTGCTGCTCCTGGCCCCTCCCTTCTATCGAGTGCCCCCTCAGCCAGCAGCTTTCTATGGGGGCACCCGAGCCGAGTCAGAGCTCTGCGTATCCATTCAGACACGGAGCCCCGGCCTGGCCACACCCCCTCCCCTGATTAGATGACTGACTTTGATTGACAGCCGTGGGAGCCGATGGTGCCGCTGCTGTGTCTCAGCCAATCAGGAGGAGTGTCTGGGACAGCCAAGACAGTCGTGGACATCGCTTGAGAGAGATGGGGCACAGGTAAGCAATTAGGGGGTGTTGGGTAGGCTGCCACACACACACACACACACACACACACACACACACACACACACACGGTTTTTTATCGTAATGCATAGAATGCATTAGGAGAAAAAAACTTCTGCCTTTACATATGAAAGACAGACATCCTTCAGTACACTACAGCCAGACTAACAGCCTCAGGGCCAAAAAAAATGCTATACAATGATCCCTTGAAAGTGGACCTGAAAAGTGAAGATTTTCCATCTTTTTTTAGTTTAATGGTGGCCAAGCAGCAGCATGAAAAAAAAAAAAAAAAACCCAACTACCTTTTATCTTGAATTTCTCCTGAAAAACAGCACTTCACTCCTGTGCCCTGAGCCTGAGTTGTACATGTGCAGGGTAAGATTAAAGTGGTTCTAAAGCATAAACATTTTTTACCTTAAATGCATTCCTTGCATTAAAGTGGATGTAAACCCACCACCTACCCAGTATAAACTAATTACACAGTATTAATGTATATATACATGCAAGCCTCCTGCATCTACCCCTACCTTTCAAATGTCCTTCCTGTAAGCACTGGCAGCTCTGTAAAACTCTGAAATCAGAGGGTGTCTGTTTGCTGGAGTTCTGATTTCACAAGCTTCCCCACCCAGGGAGGGAGGGGGGAGTGTAAAACTTTCTCTGCTGTGTGAAGGAGAAAAGCAAATTGCTTGTCACTCACAGAGCACGGGGCGGATCGACTGTGTATTTCCCTGTTAGTCGGACATTCTCTTCCTGAAAAAAGATAAGCTCATTACTCACAGTTGGATTAACTCTTTGTGGCAAGACTGGGCACAGATGATGTGACATGACATGCTATACTCTACCAGGCAGAATTATTAATTACATTTTTTTTTTTTTGGGTTTACATCCACTTTAAAGGTAAAAAAATGTTTAGGCATCAAATTTGGCCCCTCATCCCCCTTATACATACTTGATCCCTCATTCGATCCAGTGCAGTGCACGTCTGCAGCCCTTCTCCCCCGTCACTTTCGGGTCTCGCTGGCTTTGGTGGGGCACCAGGAGCCATTGGCTCCCAGTGCGTTCAATCAAAACTTCTGTGGATCTGTGCTTCTTCCACCTCTCCTGATGCTTCCAAAGCATTACTCCACCAGATCACCAGTTAAAGGGGTAAGCTCTGACATGAAAAAGCAAAGCCCTGTATCTACAAATATTGGTAACGGCCACACAAAGACACAAGGATAAAGGTATAGTAGTAATGGGACAAAAAGGAGAAAAAGACAGATGCCACAGGCAATACTGGTACTGGTTAAAAATCCTTTGCCCTCTGCCTCCATTCATATAATATGACTTTGCATTGCATGACTTAAATAGGGAGACAATTTTTGATACAGATAAATTGTTGACTCCAATGAGTGCATAACCTATAGTTCTTTCACTATATTTTTTTGGCCAAGCGTTATGGAGTTCATGTCCGTATACTCCATTCTAGCTTAATAAATAAGAAAAAAATGCCAATTCCAGGAAGCCGTATGGCACTATCTATCATGCAGAAGGGGTTCTCAAGAAGAAGCAACAAGCTCTAACCTCATAAAAAAGGCACACAAGTCTATTTATATTAATACTTCTAAAACAGGTTTTTTTTTTTCTGTAAAACCATAAAAGGCGGTTGGTCCACATTAACAGCGTGGAGGCTACTGCTAGCTGGAACACTTGTGAATGTCGTTGGCAGCACATCATAAAAGTTTAAAAATGGTGATTCAGACACTTTAGAACAGTCACTAACAGAGGCAATTAAATTGTTCCTAGACCCCATCTAGCAGCATGTAAAATGCATGAAATGATTAGGTCTTATCCACAGATGTAGTATTGTTAGGACAGTATAAATGTGGAAATCCCACATCTGCAAAAAAAGTTACATTGGAGGTAAACAGCAAAAAATATATAACTATCCCTTATAACATTAAACAAGAAGTAAAAGATAAAAAAAAGGATACTAAAGTAACAGAGCCCTGGTTGGCTGACCTTCATATATATTTACATAAAATACGATTGCAACCCCAGCTCACGCAAGTGACCCTATGACTGACATAGGTTAAGTAATTTGCAGATAATTCAATAACCAAATCGACTAATTATTTACTACAAAGCTCCCACCTCTGTGATTACCCCATGCAACCTACTGAGCAAACTCGATGCCATTAGGCGAGCAGCAATATAAGGAATTCACTGTGCTCAGGTTATACCAATCTGCAAAGAAAAGCTGCCAGCACTCAAAATTCAGATACTTGAATTCTCGTGTAAATATAAAAATGAAAATGCAGCACTAAAACATAACTGGTATCTGTAATAAATATATGTGCAAAATAATGTGAATGAAAATTATACAATAAATAACATACGTAAATCTTCAGTCCAAAGAGTGGTATTCACAAATGAAAAAGTAAGCGTATCTTTACATTCCATAGTGAAAAACACACCTTGTGAACAGTATGTGACAAGCAATCTGTCACGTGGTGTGTAGCGCACACCAAACGTCCTCCTTACCAGAACTGACTGACCACTGTGTTACATCTGGTCATGAAACACTATGAGGATTAAGGTCTCCCCCCACCCCATCAGCCTTCTCCACCAGAGGCAAAAAGGATTGTACCACCAAGATTGCTCAAAGATGAGATATAAAAAGGCACTCTCAGTGCAAAAGTGCATGTTATAGGTTTATTAAAAATGCAAAAAATGCACACTCAAATGGTTAAAAAGACAATAACAGCTTTGCAATCATGTGACAGCCGATGACGTTCAAATGGGTTTTACAGAGACCCAGAGTGTCCTGATCGTCCAATAAGGTCCGCGTGCATGATGACTTCACCATCATAGGCCCCAACTAACGTGTTTCATCAGATACCATTTTCCGCCCCCCAGATGATGTTATCTATGACGACCTTAATTCCCATAGCGTTTCATGACCATCTGTAAAACAGTGGTCAATCAATTCTGGTAAAGAGCTCTATCACACGTTCGGTTGGGGTGCACTACACACCACCTGACAGTTTGCTTGTCTAGGACTGTTCACAAAGTGGTGTTTTTTTCACTAGGGAGTGTGAAGATGCTCTTTTTACTTTTTCATTTTTATTTGTGAATACCGCTCATTGGACTGAAGATTTACACATTTATTGTATAACTCCCATTCATATTGTTTTGCACATCTGTTGTTAGTGATACTGCTTATATTTTAGCTCTGCGCCTTTATTTTTGTATTTATAAAGAATGCCTTGCAAGGTGTCCTCATCACTGTGAGATTGAGGTTTTTGCACAGGACAAAATGCTAACATTAGTATAATAATGGAACAAAAAATTGTTTTGTAGATGAATTTTGTATTGAATGACAAAATTTCCACCAAGGATTTATGCCATCTATTTACATATTAATAGGGTGGAACAAAAAAAAAAAACAACTCAAAATTTAGCAGTGAAATGGAGCAATGTATCACAAAAAATTATTTTCTTCTTTTAACAGACACTTGAGACAAGAGGCAAAGTTCCACATTGTATCACCAGCCTGATATAACTGCAGAACTTTGACCGCAACTTTGGAGCTGTACAACTTCCTATGCTGCCCATCACCAGACACGCTGGCCAGCTGACCTCAGACACAGAACACCTATTAATCATTTCTTTGCTATAGCCTCATGCACATGAATGTATTGTTTTGTCTGTACACTGTAAGCATGCAAGGTTTGTCAATAGACGCGGTAGCAGGACACGGGAGCGTGCTTCTCTGTCGGGGCACTCAATGCGGAGAGGAGCCAGGGGCACCGCTGAGGAACCATAGAAGAGGAGGATCGGAGCCACTCTGTGCAAAACCGCTGCACAGAGGAGGTAAGTATAACAGGTTTATTATTTACTGTGACCTGAAAAGGATGTGTGCGCCACTCAGGCTCGGTAAATAGGGGATATATGAATGGTGCATCCGCAACTGCTGTTAGAGTGCTGACAGGGGATGGAGCCCATCCTGGCTCCTACAATGGTTCAAGGAAGAAAGGGGTAGCACCTGGAAGACGCACATCTAAGATGTCCTAAGGAGGATCAACTGTAAGTCGGCCTCGCATCCGCAATTTGCGGGCTAGCGCGCCCGCTGCGTGCTCCATGAGTATGCCCTCGGGTCAGGCAGACTCGGTGTCCGACGGCGACCCGCGATCAACAGTTAAAGGCAGAACGGGGATCCGCCAATGTAAACACGGCGGATCCCCATTCTGTCCAGGGACATGACCATAGATCTACTGTTCTCTGTAAAATCTGGAACAGTTGGATCTGTCATGCCCCGGCCAGCCCAGCCCCCACACAGTTAGAACACAGTGAGGGAACAAACTTAACCCCTTGATCGCCCCCTAGCGTTTAACCCCTTCCCTGCCAATGACATTTATACAGTAACCAGTGGTCATTTTAAGCTTTGATCGCTGTATAAAAAGGTCATTGGTCCCAAAAAAAGTGTCAAAAGTGTCCGATTTGTCCGTGGCAACGTCGCAGTCCCGATAAAAAAAAATCGCAGATAGCCGACATTACTAGTAAAAATATATAAAAAAAATAAATAAATAACATAATAGCCATAAATCTATTCCCATAGTTTGTAGCCGTGATAAGTTTTGCGCAACCCAATCAATATGCGCCTATTGCAATTTTTTTTACCAAAAATATGTAGAAGAATATATAATCTGCCAAAACTGATGAATAAATTTGTTTTATATTTTTTTTGGATATTTATTATAGCAATGTTGCACTACTGTGCAATTGTCAGTTAAAGCAGCGCAGTGTCGTATCGCAAAAAGTGCTCTGGTCTTTTAAGATCCATGGTCCAGGTGCTTTATCTACCTTTATTCTGTCTAAATACTTATGGACCATTTCACTTTTGAGCCATTGTGGATCATTTGGGGCTGTGTCACTACCATCCCCATTATGGACATGAGCTCCCCCATCCTCCTTTGTATACACAGAGCTGAAGAAAGCATTTCATAAGTTTGCCATCTCTTTGTCCCGTCACCCACTCAAGATTAGTTTGTAAAGGGCCTACATTCTCAGACCTGACCTTTTTACTATTAATATATTTGAATTAAAAAAGAAAAAAAAAAAAAAAAAAAAAAAAAAAAAAA
>BLSH010015495.1:280251-298270 GCA_018402905.1 Glandirana rugosa
CAAACACACCACCCCACGTCCCCTGTCTCCTGTGATGCCACCCCACGTCCCCTGTCTCCTGTGATGTCACCCCTGTCCCCTGCACCCCACCGTAGTGTCCTCTGTCCCCTGCACCCCACCACACAAACACACACTGTGTAGGTAGAACTCTCCTACCTTACACAGGTGTACAGCAAGCAGAGAATCAGAGAACGGCATCACAGGGCTAGATGGGGTCAGGAACTACCGAAGTTAACCTTTCACATTAACAGGCTGGTGATTGGTTGCTAGGATTGGTCGGCAACCAATCAGCTGCTGTTTCATGTAAAGAGTTAACTACAGCCGTTCCCGCCCCATCCAGCCCTGTGATACTTGCCGCTCGCCGCTGTCCAATAAAGAGGACAGCGGTGAAAATGTCTGCGGGCCAGGTGCCTGCATTCAGCGGTGCCCTAAAAGTCCAACATCCAAGGAGCACCATCAGGTGTACTAGGGACATAAATTCGGCATCTAATTTCCTGACAACCTATCACATTTTTGAAGGCCCTTCATATTTCTAACATGTAGCATGTACATACCAAGAATTACACACCAAAATACATTCTGCTAAGCAAAGGGTAAACAAAAGATTACCTGTGGTTTTAGTAGTGCAGTTGTCCACAGGAAGAGCAGGCAGGGACCTGGTCAGTGACAGCGAACGGAATTGTCCAGGCAGCAAGCAGGAATATTGTCCATAGTCAGTACAAGCAGTCCATAGTCAGTACAAGTCAGTACTGTCCATATACAGTCCAGCGAAAGTGCAGGTGGAGATATTGCCAGCAGTGCCAAAATATTGGTCCTGGTAGTAGGCAGGAACATGGTCCATAGTACAAGTAGCAGGCCAAGAAAGAATAGGGACAGGGCTAGAGGCTTCTCCCACCCAAATATCTTTGAAGCCTCTGAGTCTCCAGACCCTAATCCGGGAATGAGAAAACTAAAAACTGAGTTTTCTTCATCCAGAAAAACAGTTCTGGAGCCCCTCACATATGTGAGACCCCTGTGTTATGAATCCCACTACTTCAGCAGCAGGGTAAAAGATCAGTCCAAGAAGCAGGCAAAAAAATTGGTCAAACAGTCCAGGGTTAGTTCCAGATCAGGCAGAGGTTGGTACAGTTTAGCGATAGGCAGTAGCGTGGTCATATAACAGGCCAGGGTCAGCTCCGGAGCAGGCAGAGGCATGTTTAGCGTTGGGCAGAAGCGTGGTCGTATAACAGGCCAGGGTCAGTTTCGGAGCAGGCACAGGCAGGGCTGCTGTTAGAAATCACGGGGCCCCCTACAGCCTATCTGATGGGGCCCCCTCAACCCCGCCCCCACCACTAATCACGCCCCCTGTCCCCACCAACTGCCTGGTATGCATTCAGAGACCCAGTCTCACCCACATTACATATTGGGACACCGTGGCTGTGTCTCAATAGAAACTAATGGGAAACTGTCACGGGGATGCATGCAACACTGTGCCTTTCTGTGCTGGTAAAAGACGACCCTGCACAGGAAATGCATATCTGCAGTGCCATGTGTGAATGGGCCCTAGATGAGGCCAAAGAATGCATTTCACTGTCATGTTATTATCATTATCATCACACAATACAGGTGCTGTGGTTCAATGCACCTGTACTGCGTGATTTTTTTAGATGATAATGATGATGATCAAATTTAGCTGTATCAATCATGGCCAACAGGGGCATGGGTTAGGTGTGAAGGGGGTGTTATTATACTCACTGTACCTTTATGGAGACAAGATGACTGCAGACTTGCTTGTCCCCTTTCTGTGTTTGTCGCTGGTCCTTTGTGACAGAGCCAAGGATCTTTCTCAAGAGGGTGAGGGCCGGTTCACACCTGAAGCGGCGCGACTTGCAGGGTGAAGCAAGTTGCCCCGCTCGAGGCGACCTCAGTGCGGCTTGCAGGAGACTTCTATCATAGAAGTCAATGCAAGTCGCGCTGAGGTGGCCCCAAAAATAGTGCAGGAACTTTTTTTCTAAGTCGGAGCGACCTGAGCCGCTCCTATTAGAACAGTTCCATTGCACAGCATTGAGGCGACTTGTCAGGCGAGACAAGTCACCTAGATGTGAACGGGGCCTTAGGGTACAATTTAAGATCATCAGCATCATGATATAAGACATAGGCAGCAGTGAGTAGGTTCTCTGTAATAGCTCTGCCACAGTGTGTTACATAACATGGCTGTTGGGTGCTGACCCTGACACGGTCCCTGAGGATTTTTAACACATATATAAAGAATGTTTTCCTCTGCTCCCTCCACTGCCTGCGGTAAAAGAAGGAGCTCTGACTGCCCAGGCTGCTCTACAAGATGATTCTCCCCTCCCTGAATCCATATACAGAAAAAGACTCACATTTGAGAGCTGAGGAGTCACTTTATCTTCTTCTTGCTCTCTCCTCTGGTGGTGACCGCTATTGAAAATCAAAACAAGGCGGCAGAGGAAAGGGGAGGGGTTGCAGCATGCTGATTGGATAAGCCTGAGAATCTTCACTCCCCCCTGCCTTTGCAGGTCAGGGCAGTATCGTGCATCTGACTTTTCTGCTCTGTTTTACTAGGCAGACAGATAAGAGATCTGTGTTGCACAGAAAGGGGCGGGCCAAGGGATAGGAACAATGTTGCTATCAGGAGCCTGCAATCATGACAAGCAAGAGACCCGGGCTCCAAACTGTGATTATTTTCCCAGATTGCTCTGAGTGGCTGCTGATGGGGGGGGGGTGCTTTGAGAAATTATGGGGGAGCTAAAGCACCCACCTGGCACTGCACTGTACCTGTTCAGGCAGCTTTCTCCTGCCCATGTCAGTCAGATCGCTGTTGGAGGGAGATGATAGTAGAATCCTCCCTCCTGCAGCTGTTGCAGCCCCGTTCGCTGCGTGTTCCGTTCATTCTCCAACCTCCCCTCATAGGACAGCATGATCACTCCTGCCTGCATGCCACAGCCAGCTCTTCTTAAGACATGCGGCCGGCGGAGTGTGCAATAAAAAGCACTTTTTTTCTCTCTCCACTGAACGGTCTGTGAAGTTGCATGGGGCCCCCCTGGTGGCCGGGTACGGGCTGGTTGTACTGGCCTATCAGTGGCCATGGGCACAGGTATGTTTAGCATTAGGCAGAAGTGTGGTCGTATAGCAGGCCAGGGTCAGTTCCGAAGAAGGCAGCAGTATGTACAGTTTAGTGCAGTGGGGGTGTGGAGGTAAATCAAAATTACGCTTACCATACTACACTCAGGGGCGTAACGATAGGGGTTGCAGGGGTTGCAATTGCAACCGGGCCCCATGGTCCAGGGGGCCCGTGTGCCTCCCTTGCACACCTGAATAGGAGGGATGGCGGGGGTGGCATTTAGAGGACCCAATCTCCTCCATTTTCCTCTATCCAGTTTACTTGTCTTCTGCTGTTCCCAGGGTCCCTGTGTGCTTCCCTGGCCCCCCTTGGGCCTGCTGCAGAACTTGTGAAAGGGCCCCACTGCGGCACCATAATAAAGGGACCCACAATAGGAGTAAAGGCCCCAAGATCAGTGGGAAGAGGGAAGGGCCCTGGCCAGGGGTCATGGGGGCCCTTCATAATTTCTTGCACCGGGGCCCTGAAGGTTCTAGTTACGCCTCTGACTACACTAATAATGTACTGAAGTATGGTAACGGCAGAAACAGTCACTTATAGAGAGGGCCTGGTTGGGAAGGACATTGGGGACAAAAATACACGGTGTCTCTTCTAACTCCTCTGGCACACACCCGACATTTCTTCTGATGTCTTTGACCTGTTTCATGGAGGGGGAGTTTTTCAGGAAAGCGACGTTCTTGGAGTCTGCTCACTGAATCAGAACAAATATTTTCTGGTAGGCCTTCAGGATACAATGGGGCGGTGATAATTTCTTCTTGGTATTTAAGATAGAATATGGAGGTCTCGGCAGTGGTGTATTTAGGTTTTGTGCTGCCCTAGGCCTAACTAAACTCATGCACCCCCCTAATTTAAATATGAACCACCCCTTCTGGTCAAGGCCACATCACTTCCTGTTTAAGACCCGCCCTGAAATGTTCCAGTGTGGAAAGGGCCTTGGGGGTGTGGGGGGGGCAATGGATCCCTTAAGAGATTTCCTCGCACTTCCTGTTTGGCTATGGGGCAGCACAACAACTCATTGGTTGGGGCCCGCCTCCTGGGTCCCTTGGGATCCCCGGGTCCCCTACACATGCATGGGCTGTCCCCCCCTGATTATCATACCGGCAGCAAGTGCAGGTGCTTTATGGGGGTACCAGACCAGTTTGTCTCCCAGCCCAGCCCACCCCATAAGACTGGTGCTACACTAAAAGTTTAGTGCAAGCCGACAGGGTCTCTTTTCGTGCTGCCCCCCTGCAAAGTGCCGCCCTAGGCCTGGGCCTTGTTGGCCTATGCCAAGATACAGCGTTGGGTCTCGGTAGATTTTTGGTAGATAACATAAGTGTTATACATGGGCAAACTGAAAAAAATATTTTTTTTTTGTACCAATGGAGGGATTCTCTTGTGGGAACGATCATCTGTTCATGGAAGTCGACAACCCCCCATGAACAAATTATATTCATGGACACAAGCTGGTTTCCGGATTGGGCAATTTCTTCTGGGGATTTCCACATAGGTGTTGTCATGAATTGTTGAGAGCAGATGGACGTTTCATCTCCCTCCACTTGACAGCCAATAGCTCCTTGTTCCACAAAGACACTGTCTCCCCTTTTCATAGCCTTTCATTAACGAGCCTTTGCGGGAAGCCCTTCCTATTGGCTCTCACTGTAACGCATGCTGGAGAAGAGGGGCAAGCTTGAATAGAAATTTTCCACATAAAGATGGTAACCCTTTCCAAGGAGTGGACAGACAAGCTCCCAAACAACTTTTCCACTGACTCCAATGTGTTTAGGGGGGATGCAGCTGGATGTCCTTCCCTTCATACACCAGGAAGGCGTAGATGTACCCTGTGGCTCGGTCACAAAGATTGTACAGCTTAACCTCATATCAGGCCCTTTTGCTGGGGATAAACTGAATTGTGAATTTGACTCGTCGATAGAGATATTTTGGTCGGGGATATATATTTGGATACATTTTTCAGAGAAATTATTTAGAAGTGGCTGAATTTTAAATAATTTGCCATAACCTGGGTCATTGTGGGGAGGGCACTGGGCGTGGTCATTATAGTTGAGGGACTGCATAATCATAAGGTATCTTGACATTGGCATAAGGGATAAGCAGATTGGCATGTGGTGGATGCGGTTGGTGGACCAGTAGGAGTATAATTCATTTTTTGTGAGTCCCATATTAAAAGTTAGGCCTAAAAACATTTTAAATTCCTCCACAGTAAGTTCTCTCCACTCGAGGGGATGGGCGTAACTAGAACCAGGGTTGCTTGCTATGCACTGTTGTGCATAGAGGTTGCACTGGACTACGATGGAAGATAGTAGGTCTTCAGTAAAAATTTAATTTAAAAAATCAAGAACAGCAAAATTATCGGTGTTCACCTGGCTGGGCGGTGAAAGAGGGGATGTTTGCTGCTTCGGAATTAGAAGGAAGCCACAGGGGGTTCTGAAGGGCATAGGGAACGCTGGCATGGGTCCCCTTTGGGGCTGAGATGACACCCCACTAGTTCTTGGCCTTTGTTGCAGTGGTACTTCCTTTCTCATTGATGGCACTGCACTAGAGGTGGATGGCACTGCGCTAGAGGTGGGTGGCACTGCACTAGAGGTGAATGGCTAGAGGTGGATGGCACTTTGCTAGAGGTGGATGGCACTGCGCTACTTGTAGTAGCCTGCTGTTCCAATTCTGTAGCAGACCCACTGCTTAAAATGGGCTCATAATCCAAAGCAGAATGCAGATGCAGACTCAAAGAGCTTCCCGCTGCTCTTTTCACTCAGGCTAAGAACCTGGTATGCTTCCTCACAGGAAAAATATTTTTTCGCCATACTGGTGACTGTGGTGCAATAGGGACACTAGGACAGATGTGGATGCACTGACGGGTGCTGATCAGGGTGCAATGATGGGTGCCGTTGAGAGTGCACTGATGAGGTTGCACTGATGTGCACTAATGCGCTGTGGCTGCGCTCATTAACTGGCACGGATGAGGTAGCACTGACGGGCACTGATGTGCAGTTAATCAGTGCTGTGGCTGCGTGATTAACTGGCAATGGTGCCAGTTAATCAGCGCTGTGGCTGCGCTGATTAACTGGCACTGATGAAGTAGCACTGACGGGCGCTGATGAGGATCCATTGAGAGGGTGGCACTGATGAGGACTCACTTATGGGCACTGATGTGCACTATTGGGCACTGTAGTGGCACTGATGAGCACTGTAGTGGGACCGATGAGCACTGTAGTGGCATTGATGGGCACTGTAGAGAACTGTAGTGATGCAGATGAACACTGATGGCACTGTGGTGGCACTGATGGGCACTGTAGTGGCACCAATGGCATTGTAGGGGACAGATGAGCACTGTAGTGGCAGTAATGTAGCACTGTAGTGGCACTGATGAGCATTGTAGTGGCACTGTAGAGCACTGTAGTGACACTGTAGAGCACTGTAGTGGTGCAGATGAGCACAGTAGTGTTGCAGATGTGCACCGATGGCACTGCAGTAGCACTGATGGGCACTGTAGTGGCACTGATGGGCACTTTGGTGGCAATGAAGGCACTGTAGGGCACAGATGAGCCCTGATGTGGCACTGGTGTGGCACTGATGGCACAGATGAGCACTGAAGTGGCACTGATGGGCACAGGTGGCACTGATGGGCACAGGTGGCACTGCAGTGGCACTGATGGACACTCTGGTGGCACTATGTGGCATTGATGGCACAGATGAGCACTGTAGTGCCACTGATGGCACTGTATGGAACTGATGTGCCACTTTAGTGGCACTGATGACACTGTAGGGCACTTATGGGGCACTGTGGTGGCACAGATGTGGCACAGATGTGACACTGATGGCACAGTAGAGCACTGATGTAGCACTGCTGGGCACTTCTTGGCACAGTAAACTTGTATAAAACTCACTCACTGGCACAGCTGGACACTCAATCTCTCTCCTCTCAACACACGTATCAGTGTGAGGAGATGAGAGAGTTGAACCCCTGGATGACCCCGGCGTGTTTACATTGTGATCACTCTGCCAATGGATGGAGTGATCACGTGGTCATTTTTTGGCTATGGGCGGCCGGCAAGTGGTTAAACAAGCTTTTCATGCCCCTTATTACAGGCTGGGCTGATGACCTCACTGCCAACTAATTGCCAGAAATATGTATCATATGAGAAGGATAATTTTCTGTTTCAATCTTTTCTATTCAGTTTTCAAAATAACATTACAGTTTAATACAAGACATACTTGTACAACATTAGGCTTTTGTTTTCTCGCCCTGCCAAAGCAAACATATCAGCTGAGTGTCAGGCTGGTGTATGACCCCCCCATAGCAGATGACCCCTTTCCTGTCTGATCTCAGATCAGATAAATGGCACACTTTCTGACCAATACTGCCAACTAACAAAATGTCTGTTTTTCTTTTAAAATATATTTGTAATATTTCTTGGTTGGTCTAATGGTTTACCAACCCCTACTACAATGCACAGTCAGGCAGAGAACACCACTACTGCTTTGCAACTTCCATTGTGACCCGCCCAGTCATTGAACTATGAAAGGTCATTGTCACACCGCTGAAAAACACTTGTTGCGGGCATCTTCATTCACTCACTTGTAGAAAGTGTCATGCCCAGTGGGTCGGGATGAGTGCCAGGCAACCAGTATTTTTATACAAAGGACAAAAATAGTCCTCTCTGTCATGTTGAGTTAATTTATTGTCCCTGGTAATGAAGTTTTTAACTTTTCTGTCTAAAACTTGATGTTGTATAAAAAAAATATGTGAAATGTAGGTGAAGGTGCTAAATACAATTTGTCTTTTTTCATTGCAGATTTACAAAGTCCTTACCACAGACACAGCTCACATGGCAGGCCTGCCCCAGTGAGCAAGACCGAATTTGATGTTTACATTGAGATTCCACCAGAATGTGATGTTCACATTGAGACTTCACCAGAATGTGACGATCACATGGAGACTACAAGAGAATGTGACGCTCATATTGAGACTCCACCAGAATGTGCTGTTGACATTGAGACTCCACCAGAATGTGACATTCACATTGAGACTTCATCAGAATGTGATATTCATATTGAGACTCCATCAAAATGTGACCTTCATATGGAGACTACACTAGAGTGTGACATTCACATTGAGACTCCACCAGTATGTAACCTTACTATGGAGACACCACCAGAGTTTGAATTTCACATGGAGGCTCCACCAGAGTGTGATGCTCCAGCAGAGTGTCACCTTCACATTGAGACTTCACCAGAGTGTAACCTTTACATGGAGACTCCACCAGTGTGTGACATTGAGGATCCACAAGAGTGTGACATTGACAGTGAGACTCCACCAGAGTGTGACTTTTACATGGAGACTTCACCAGAGTGTGACATTGACACTCCACCAGAGTGTGACCTTCACATGGAGACTCCACCAGACAGTGACATTTATATTGAGGCTCCACTAGAGTGTGACCTTCACATGGAGACTCCACCAGGGTGTGACCCACACATTGAGGCTCCACCAGAGTGTGACATTCACATTGAGACCCCACCAAATGGTGACGTTCACATGGAGACTACAGGAGAATGTGACGCTCATATTGAGACTCCACCAGAATGTGCTGTTGACATTGAGACTCCACCGGAATGTGATGTTCACATTGAGACTTCGTCAGAATGTGATATTCATATTGAGACTCCATTAAAATGTGACCTTCATATGGAGACTTCACTAGACTGTGACATTCACATTGAGAGTCCACCACTATGTAACCTTACTATGGAGACACCACCAGAGTGTGAATTTCACATGGAAGCTCCACCAGAGTGTGAGGCTCTAGCAGAGTGTAACCTTCACATGGAGACTCCACCAGAGTGTGACATTGAGGCTCCACAAGAGTGTGACATTGACATTAAAACTTCACCAGAGTGTGACTTTTACATGGAGACATCACCAGAGTGTGACATTGACACTCCACCAGAGTGTGACCTTCACATGGAGACTCCACTAGACTGTGACATTGATATTGAGGCTCCACTAGTGTGTGACCTTCACATGGAGACTCCACCAGAGTGTGACCCACACATTGAGGCTCCACCAGAGTGTGACATTCACATTGAGACCCCACCAAAAGGTGATGGTCACATGGAGGCTCTACCAGAGAGTGACTTTCACATTGAGACTCCACCAGAATGTGATCTTCAAATAGAGACTCTGCAAAAATGTGATATTTGGAGTAAGACTGCACTAGAACAAAATGTTCACATTGAAACTCCATCAAAAAGTGACATTCACATTGATACTCTACCAGAATGTCATGTTCACTTTGAGACTCCAGCAAATAGTGACGTTCACAGTGAGACCCCACCAAAACGTCGTATTCGCTTTGCGCTTCCTCCAGAAAGTGATGATGATGAAGTGACAAAGACTCCTCGTATTAAGAAATTTGGCATTAGCCTTCGGCATGTACCAAAGCTCTACAGTCACATTGAGACGCCATCAGAATCTGACCATATGGAGATCATCCCAATGACATTGGATGGCTTCAGATTCCATCACATTCTTGGAAAGGGTGTTTCTAGAAAGGTAAGTGGTTGTATCTTTTCTCCAATTTAAAATCTTCAGCGAGTGGGAGGTTTAGCACCCCCGTTGAGCTTTATCACTAGCCAGGGCTCGGTTAGAGAGATTTCCTCTCACTTCATGTCTTGCTGATGATGGTTTCACCAGACAGGAAGTGATGAAAAATCTGTGATAAGGGCACAGACAGAAATCCCATCCCCCAACTCTACTAAAGAAAAGTATTTTCATCTTGGTTTGTGTGACTGTTCCTACATTGAAAAGCTCATTTTACCTTTTCCAATGAATTCATCTAAATACATTCCAGATGCATCAAAACATAGGGTGTTTACAGTTAACTTTATCTAAAGTAGCTAAAATCAAAGTAGAAAAGCTTGTCCCCGGCTAACATACTGCACAGCAGACTTCTTACTCTGTATTGGAAGCAGTGGTCTCTTTAGAGTGGTTCAATACACCCCAAATGAGTCCGAGGTAGAGCTCTGCAATCAGCAAAGCTCATGTACTTACCTGGAGAACTCTGGGCTTTGATTCACAAAGGGACATGCTGAACCTTTGTATAGAGGCCACTACTTCTTGAGAGAGAGCAAGCCTTCCATTATGCAGTATGCTGCCAGGAAAGAGGGATTTCTATTTAAGTTGTGGCTGCTTTTCAATTAAAAAAATGTAAGACTTATGTTGCACATATTTTGCTTTGATGCATCTCCAATGTATTTACTTTTGAGTGTGGTTTAAAGTTTGCTTTAGAGTTCAAGTGAAAGTTCAATTGGGCTTCTAACTTTAAATAACAGAGAAGGAATCAGGGTGGTGAAACTTAGGACAACCACTTCCTCATGAAGGAATATGTTGTAGTGAAATGGGGGGACTCACCTTTCTTGATAGATTCCTCATTGATTATATCTCAGTACAGTGTGGTGAGTGAGACTCCAGTCTGGATTGAGAGAAGGCCCCATAATTTCAGCGGGCTCACCCATGTAGACCATGTGATGAATAAAATGCCATTTTGGTGATTGTAGCCATTACTGTGCCCCCATAAATGAAACATTACATTTGTATGAATATCCCTGATTGTCAGCTATAATTTTCTCCCCATCTGTCCCCTGCAGGTGGTTTTGGCATCACACACCTCCACTGATGAGCCACTGGCTGTCAAAATTCTGACCAAGAACAAAGAAAACTACGAAGAAGCCCCCAACGAGAGCAAAATACTAAAGGAAGTTGGTGCCTGCATACGGTACCTTCCAGACAAAGGTAAGTGACTCGTCACCTTCTACACATTTTGTGGGAGAGGTCGGTGTAAGGTTAAATGGTTATCCTCTAAGAATACTGCTGACACCCACCTTTCTTACACAAACCTAACTTACAACTTATACAGTGGGTGGGACTTAATCAGAGAAGAAAACAGCTTTTCATGATTTTTTAAAAAAATATACTAAAGCCTTCATAACAAGGCAAAGCCAATCCCGATCCTCTCCCGCCTCTGTCTACCTATACTGCATTCCCTACTGGGGCCTTTAAAGGGTAAGCACCAGAACATGGGACAGGCTGACCATCTGATAGATTTGTCATTGGCCAATTCTAAGGAACAGCAGAAATGGCCGTGCAGCATTTCACATACTCTTCAACTCACACGCATAGGGACTGAGAACAAATATTTTCTATAACCTCAATTTTTCTTTTCTCTGTACAGGATAATGTATTCTTCGTCATGGAATACCTGAGTGGCGGACACCTGCTGGACTTCATAATGGAAAGGGCACCACTAGATACTGAGACGATAAGGTAAGGCAATGGAGTAACATGATAATAGGGATGTGGTAAAACACAGTACTACAGATAGATCACATCAAGTGTAGACTTGTCCGAGATGATGTGGTATTGGTGACAATGGGGTATCATGATACTAGGGATGGGGTAGAACATAGTACTGTACATAGATCACATCAAAGTGTAGACTTTTCCTAAATGGGATAGGTAAGACAATGGGGTACCAAGATAATAGGGATGGGGCTAAAACATAGTTCTGTATATAGGTTTCTCCTAAATACTAGAGTGTGGCTGAAAGGTCTGACTTTCAGTAGATCCGTCCTACAAAAGCTCTCCCTATACATGTACAATCATGCACTGAGACGTATCAGACACCGGACATATCTTGGGGAAATAGTAAATTGCCGGTGAAATTGGTTTTGGACGATCTATTTTACCCCGAGAATGATCTGTCAGGATGAGTCTACAGATATTGCAATGTGTCCATATACATACTGATAAATTCCAATCCGACCGTTATTGACCACTCCAATGGAAGTCTTCAGCCTTTCATCTGATTGGGCAGTCTCTAAACTAATCTCCTCTCAAATTTACAAACAACTATATCATATGGGGGCCTACAAAAATTAAATTCAGTTATATCTGACTGGTCCTTGTACAACGTCATTTTTGTTAAAGTTAGTGTTTGAAAATGCAAAATTTTCCTTTTTGGTTTTGGAAAGTGTTTTTATTGCTTTCTGTTTTGGCCTTACATACACTTTAGGAGAGACTGTACAATCATATTCAATCACGTTTGGCCACCTTTACTATCACAAATTATGTTTAGCAAGAATTCCCAAAGCATATTCAATACCAATTCATCAGCAACTTCAGATATCTATATAAAACACTTTTATGTATTTTGTTAAATATTGCCTTTACTGCAGTGGTGGCTGGTGAATTTTTAGGATGGAGTGCACCAGGCCCTGCCCTTCCTTTTTGACTCCTCTTACTTCTCATAAGCCCCACCCATCACAGGTGGGGTATATTGCAACCAGTACACAGTATACAGCTAGCATCACAGGTGGGGTATATTGCAGCCAGTACACAGTATACAGCTAGCATCACAGGTGGGGTATATTGCAGCCAGTACACAGTATACAGCTCAGAATCACAGGTGGGGTATATTGCAGTCAGAACACAGTATACAGCTCAGCATCACAAGTGGGGTATATTGCAGCCAGTGCACAGTATACAGCTCAGCATCACAGGTGGGGTATATTGCAGCCAGTACACAGTATACAGCTCAGCAACACAGGTGGGGTATATTCAGCCAGTAACACAGTATATAGCCAGTACACAGTATGTAGCCAGTACACAGGTAGGGGTATATTCAGCCAGTAACACAGTATATAGCCAGTACACAGTATATAGCCAGTACACAGGTAGGGGTATATTCAGCCAGTAACACAGTATATAGCCAGTACACAGCACAGCACTACGTACCGGTCTGCGAGTCAGGTCGCTCTCTCTCACGCGGCGCAGATGTGCAGTGCTGGACACTCCCCCAGTCCAAGCACCAGCACGTGCGCCAGTCCCGCCCCTGCCCCCGCAACCTGACAAATCCAAGGCCATAGTCAATCAGTGAATCTTTGTGCGCTTCGGTGGCGCACATAGATTCACTTTAAAGGCCGACCAATGGGCTTTGGGACTTGCTGTCTAACAGCAAGTTTCCCAAAAAGCAGGGACAGCTATGTACCGGTGGCCTATATATATATATTTTTTTCAGATATCCAGCAGGGGGGGCGCTCTGGCGCCCTTTATGGAGGAGCCGCCTCTGCTTTACTGATAATGTTTTCTTGACGATGATTTAGTTATAGCCCGCATACATGACTCTACCTAATAATTAAAGTGTTAGGATCAATATTTAGGTTAATATTTGGCTTAGCTTATCATACAAAATGCTTCACATTAATGTTCTCTATCTCTCCACCAGATTCCTCACTGCTGAAATCCTTTGCAGCCTGCAGTCCTTTCATGACCAGGGGATTGTACACCAAGATCTCAAACCAGACAACATTCTGCTGGATAGCATTGGACATGTGAGAATCGCTGACTTTAGCGTATCAGCAATGGGTGTGGGCAAAGCCTCGACTCGCATGATGGGGTCTCCAAAATTCTCAGCGCCAGAAGTAAGTATTGGATTATTTTGGTTGTTGTATTATCCATTCATATGCAAAGACAACAACAACAGGACAGGCGATGAGATATATGCAGAATAAATTATCAACCATGATCCAGATTACCCTGATGATTTCAGTATGGATCTCAAGGACTTCATAGAAAGAGTAAGTAAACACTCATTTGTAGCCAGCAAAAACATGGCTATTCTGTTATATATATTATAAAAGTAGAATTGTATAGGTATTGCCTTTGTACCATAGATAACCTACTTTTTATATATTTTTACAGCTCCTATGCAAATGCCCATACCAAAGACAGAGTCTTGTCAATGGGGGTATGCTCGCCCATCATCACAAAATTTACCATATCGCGATTCGTAAAACACAAAGTTCCCAGATACACTCCCACACCCCACTTTGGTTTAACCCCCAATTGCAAGAAATGACCTCAGTTCAAGACCCAGGTCTTTGGATTTCACGAGGTATATTGTATTTACACCAGGTAATGAACGAAAGTGGCCCCAAACCATTCCAAACACTGAAGGAGGAATTCCTTCTTCCTAATTACTTTCTGTTCCGTTACTTCCAGCTAAGACACGCGTTAACCACCCAATTCAACCTAAACCCCCCATGTCTAGATCCACCACCCATCCTACACATAATTACAGGCTCAGAACCCTCCAAACTAATATCATCATTATACGCCACAATGCGCCTCCCCCAACACACCACTCTAGCATATAATATCAAACCTAAATGGGAGGAACAGGTTGGGAACATGAACGATGACGAATGGGAAGAAGCCCTGGTTAACGTGAAAACAGTATCCCCAAAAATTTCGGATAGGCTGACACAACTGTATATTTTACACCAAGCTTACCTTACTCCTGTGAAATTGGCAAAATTCCAACCAACAAACAGCCCGCACTGCCAACTGTACAGGGGGGCACCCGGAGACTTTTATCACTTAATATGGGCATGTCCGCAGATCCAAAATTACTGGAAACAAGTGATTCAGTTCCTGCATGACACCATGGGATCCCCAGTGGGACTAGACCCTAAACTATGCCTGCTCGGGCTAAATGCAGAAGTGGAATTAGACAAATATTTAACTATCTTCATAGCTGAAACCCTATTTGCCGCAAGGAAAGTGATAGCCAAAAACTGGATGAGGCCAGTTCCACCCACAATACTAGACTGGAAAAGAGAAGTGAACGGGACTCTCCCATATAAAAAACGAATATATAGCCACAGAGGATGCCCACTAAAGTACTCTAAAATCTGGGACAGATGGTTGGCAGATGGGGAAACGTGCACTTAGCTGAGTCACTGTCAGGAACCTTCTATCAGTGATAATATTAGGCCCCGGGAGGGGCTTTATAGTGGTGAATGGAGAGTCCGTTTGGGTCCGCATGAAATACGGACAGATCGTGTGAAAGGGGCATAAGGTTGCTTTCACACTGATGCATTGGGACTTACCTTCACCTCAACTGACCTCAATCTTCGCTTCTTCCTCAGGATTCCTGCAGGTATCACTGGCTGCTGCGGTCCCAAAGGCAGGCATGGCTTGTGGCTGCTGCTGGCTGTCTTCCAGGGCAGATACTGATGGTGAGTACTGCGGGCGGGTACTGCTGGTGGGTACTGCTGGCTGGTACTGTTGGCGAGTACTGCTGGCTGGTACTTCCAGCCGGTACTAATGGCTGGTACTTCCGGCAGATACCGCTGGTTGGTACTGTTGGTGGGTACTGCTGGCAGGTACTGCTGGCCGGTACTGCCGTTGGGCACTGCTGGTTGATACTGCTGGCGGGTACTACCAGTGGGTGCTGCTAGTTGGTACTACTGGCTGGTATGCCGGTGGGTACTGCTGGCTGGTACTGCTGGTTGGCACTGCTGGCTCGTACTGCCAGTGGGTACTGCTGGTTGGTACTACTGGCTGGTACTGCCGAAGCGCACTGCTGGTTGGTACTGCTGGCTGGTACTGCCAGTGGGTACCGTTGGTGGGTATTGCTGGCTGGTCTGTCTTCCAGGGCAGGTACTGATGTTGGGTACTGCGGGCGGGTACTGCTGGTGGGTGCTGCTGGCTGGTACTGTTGGCGGGTACTGCTGGCTGGTATTGCTGGTGGGCACTGCTGGCTGGTACTTCCAGCGGGTACTGCTGGCTGGTACTGCCGGCAGATACTGCTGGTTGGTACTGTTGGTGGGTACTGTTGGCGGGTACTGCCAGTGGGCACTGCTGGTTGGTACTGCTGGCTGGTACTGCCGGCGGGTACTGTTGGCTGGTTCTACTGGTTGCTACTGCTGGCTGGTACTACCAGTGGGTGCTGCTGGTTGGTACTGCTGGCTGGTACTACCAGTGGGTGCTGCTGGTTGGTACTGCTGGCTGGTATGCCGGCGGGTACTGCTGGCTGGTACTGCTGGTTGGTACTGCTGGCTCGTACTACCAGTGGGTACTGCTGGTTGGTATTACTGGCTGGTACTGCCGGTGGGCACTGCTGGTTGTTACTGCTGGCTGGTACTGCCAGTGGGTATTGTTAGTGGGTATTGCTGGCTGATACTGCTGGTGGGTACCGCTGGCTGGTACTGCCGGTGGGTACTGCTGGATGGTACTCAGGGCCGCTGATAGGGGGAAGACCACCAGTCCTCCTGTAGGGGGCCCAGGCACACAGGGGGGCCCGAACAGCAAGGGGAATCAGTGCAGTCAGGCAGAGGGGCAATTACAGTAGGATGCCCTGTGCGGTTTTCTGCAGCAGCTGAAAGCCAGAGTCTCCCCCTCCTGCTGGCTTTCAGCTGCTGCAGGGAGAGACACAGGCACAGGACATCCTTCTGTAATTGCTTCCATGACACTGATACCCCTCCCTGTTCTGCCTGCTTCTGACCCCCCCATGTGCCCCCTTTCACTGTGCCGCCCCCACCCCCTCCCCTCTGCAGCGCTGATAAAATTTAAAAAACAATTTAAAAAGGGCTAATTCACAAAGGTTCTCTGTTATGTTTGTGTCCACTAATAATGATTTTTGTGTATCTTTAGTGAAAATATTGTCTATATATATTGGAGGGGGGGGGAGGCCTGCCAGGTAGGCTGTACGGCGCCCCGTGATTTCTAACTACAGCCCTGCTGGTACTACTGGCTGGTAGTGCTGGTGAGTACTTTTGGTGGGTACTGCTGGCTTGTACTACTGGCAGGTACTGCTGGTGAGTACTGCTGGCTGGTACTGGTGGTGGGTACTGCTGGCTGGCACTCTCCCAGATCGCTGGTTCCTGACCCGCCATCTCTGAGCATCAGTGTGACAGGAGCATGCGGCTGCAGTAGAGAGCAGAGTCGATGCCTTCTGTACAGTGCAGACAACTGTCACAGGCGGATTACATTTGGTATCACTCTGCCTGTGACAGAAGACGGTGCTATACAGGGAGCATCGGCTCTGCTTCTTCTATCGCCAGCTCCGTTCTTCACGCTGATGCTCAAGGATGATGGGTCGGGAACCCACAATCTAGGTTTTCCGACCTGCTATCCAAGAGCAGGAGGTGGCGGGCCACATTAGAGGGCAGCGGCTGGGCACCCCTGCATTACAGGTACTTCAGCGCCCCCCTCTGTGGTACCTGGGTACCACACACCCATCCAGGATCGGCCCTGCAGCAAGGATTTCGCACATCACTTGCTTGTGTCAGGGAGCTGCAGCTGAAGTTAAATGCATGAATGCAGAATGCATTACCTAAATAGAGTAGAGTGTTCTCTGACTGGACAAGGTGGAGAGCATAATGTTACCACCTACCTATCCAACTCATATCATCAGAGAACACTTTGCATTCATTCGGAAAATGCAAAACATTCTCTGAATGGGGGCCATGGTGAGCCTGCATTCTGTGTTCACAAAGCATCAGGCTGACTGCTCAGCACAGCACCTGGAAGCAAGTGGAGATAACTGGAGTAACGGTGTGTACTACACTGATTTCCAGCTTCGTCCAGGTATGGTATATATATACATGCAACCAGGGCCGATCCTAGGGTCACAGATGCCTGGGTGCAGAAATATTTCTGGCGCCCCACATGGGCGTGGTTATCTTGTTAACTCCTCCCCTTTACAAATGTTTCCATGGCAGCGACGTAAACACAGAGATGCTGCCCTACCTTTGTAAACATTTCCCCTCCTCAATTGTTCTATTGGTGCGGGTACACCCCGCGGTCTTTATAAAGACGTGGGTCCGTAGACACTGGGATCCTAGCCGGGACCAACGTACATATATATATGGTATGGACCTGCTTCGACCTTTAGTCACATCATGTGTGGCAATGAGGTCAATAGAGGTGAACGAAGGTCCACGACACGACTCGTCAGTCGGACTACGAAACACTTGTGTCTTACGTCCGAGTGGTACCGGGGGTAAGTCTCTTACAAAACGTAAAAGGCTTACTTACGTTTCACAAGAGACTAC
>BLSH010015495.1:303102-319571 GCA_018402905.1 Glandirana rugosa
TGAAATATGAAATTTATCACTAATAGCCATATTTTCAAGAAAATTCCAATACCTATAATTTAATAGGTGTTTATTATTATTTCAAACGTTTTTCTTATTTCCGAATTTTTGAATTTCAGAAATAAGGAAGAACACTTGAAATAATAAGTTATTCATTTATTATTTTTACTTATTATAAATTATAATAAGCTATTATTATTTCAAATGTTTTTCCTTATTTCCGACTTTTGCAGTGTGTGACTGTATATATGCATACTGTTTGTATGTGTGTGTGTGTGTGCATAGTGGGTGTGTATATACTGTGTGTATATTGGATGTATATTGTATGTATACTGTGTGTTTACATACAATATAAGCACAGTATATACACACCCAGTATGCACACACACACACATACATACAGTAGGCATATATACAGTCACACACTGGAAAAGTCAGAAATAGGGAAGAACATTTGATATGTTCTTATAAATAGCTTCTTATAAATTATAATTTAAAATAATTTATTTATAAATTATTATTATTTCAAATGTTCTTCCTTATTTCCGAAATTCGGAAATAAGAAAGAACATTTGAAATGATAATAGCTTATTATAATCTATAATAAGTTAAAATAATAAATTAATAACTTATTATTTCAAATGTTCTTCCTTATTTCTGAAATTCGGAAATAAGAAAGAACGTTTGAAATAATAATAAATACTTATTAAATTATAGGTATTGAAATTTCCTGGAACGTTTGGCTGTTAGTGAACTGAAATATGAAATTTATCACTAATAGCCATATTTTCAAGAAAATTCCAATACCTATAATTTAATAGGTATTTATTACTATTTGAAATGTTTTTCTTATTTCCAAATTTCAGAAATAAGGTAGATCATTTGAAATAATAAGTTATTAATGTATTATTTTAACCTATTATAAATAATAATAAGTTATTATTATTATTTCAAATGTTCTTTCTTATTTCCAGAATTTCGGAAATAAGGAAGAACACTTGAAATAATAAGTTATTTATTTATTATTTTAACTTATTATAAATTATAATAAGCTATTATGATTTCAAATGTTCTTTCTTATTTCCGAATTTCCAAATTTCGGAAATAAGGAAGAACATTTGAAATAATAAGTTATTGATTTATTATTTTAAATTATAAATGATAATAAGCTATTGTTATTGCAAATGTTTTTCCTTATTTCCGACTTTTGCAGTGTGTGACTGTATATATGCATACTGTTTGTATGTGTGTGCATAGTGGGTGTGTATATACTGTGTGTATATTGGATGTATATTGTATGTATACTGTGTGTTTACATACAATATAAGCACAGTATATACACACCCAGTATGCACACACACACATACATACAGTATGCATATATACAGCCACACACTGTAAAAGTCGGAAATAAGGAAGAACATTTGAAATAATAATAGCTTCTTATAAATTATAATTGAAAATAATTTATTTATAAGCTATTATTATTTCAAATGTTCTTCCTTATTTCCAAAATTCGGAAATAATAAAGAACATTTGAAATAATAATAGCTTATTATAATTTATAATAAGTTAAAATAATAAATTAGTAACTTATTTCAAATGTTCTTCCTTATTTCCGAAATTCGGAAATAAGAAAGAACGTTTGAAATAATAATATATAACTATTAAATTATAGGTATTGAAATTTCCTGGAAAGTTTGGCTGTTAGTGAACTGAAATATGAAATTTATCACTAATAGCCATATTTTCAAGAAAATTCCAATACCTATAATTTAATAGGTATTTATTATTATTTCAAATGTTTTCCTTATTTCCGAATTTCCAGATTTCGGAAATAAGGTAGATCATTTGAAATAATAAGTTATTAATGTATTATTTTAACCTATTATAAATAATAATAAGTTATTACTGTTATTTCAAATGTTCTTTCTTATTTCCAGAATTTCGGAAATAAGGAAGAACATTTCAAATAATAAGTTATTAATGTATTATTTTTACTTATTATAAATTATGATAAGCTATTATTATTTCAAATGTTCTTCCTTATTTCTGGCCTTTGCAGTGTGTGACTGTATATATGCCTACTGTATGTATGTGTGTGTGCATACTGGGTGTGTATATACTGTGCTTATATTGTATGTAAACACACAGTATACATCCAATATACACACAGTATATACACACCCAGTATGCACATACACACACATACATACAGTAGTATGTTAGTGAACTGAAATATGAAATTTATCACTAATAGCCATATTTTCAAGAAAATTCCAATACCTATAATTTAATAGGTATTTATTATTATTTCAAATGTTTTTCTTATTTCCGAATTTCCGAATTTCGGAAATAAGGTAGATCATTTGAAATAATAAGTTATTAATGTATTATTTTAACCTATTATAAATAATAATAAGCTATTATTATTTAAAATGTTCTTTCTTATTTCCAGAATTTCGGAAATAAGGAAGAACATTTCAAATAAAAAGTTATTAATGTATTATTTTTACTTATTATAAATTATGATAAGCTATTATTATTCAAATATTCTTCCTTATTTCTGACCTTTGCAGTGTGTGACTGTATATATACATACTGTATGTATGTGTGTGTGCATACTGGGTGGGTATATACTGTGCTTATATTGTATGTAAACACACAGTATACATACAATATACATCCAATATACACACAGTATATACACACACACACACACACACACACACACATACATACAGTATGCATATATACAGTCACACACTGCAAAAGTCGAAAATAAGGAAAAACATTTGAAATAATAATAGCTTATTATAATTTATAATAAGTAAAAATAATAAATGAATAACTTATTATTTCAAGTGTTCTTCCTTATTTCCGAAATTCAGGAATAAGAAAGAACGTTTGAAATAATGATAAATTACTATTAAATTATAGGTATTGAAATTTCCTTGAAAGTTTGGCTGTTAGTGAACTGAAATATGAAATTTATCACTAATAGCCATATTTTCAAGAAAATTCCAATACCGTTAATTTAATAGGTATTTATTATTATTTCAAAGTTTTTCTTATTTCCGAATTTCGGAAATAAGGAAGATCATTTGAAATAATAAGTTATTAATGTATTATTTTAACTTATTATGAATTATAATAAGCTATAATTATTTCAAATGTTCTTCCTTATTTCTGACCTTTGCAGTGTGTGACTGTATATATGCATACTGTATGTATGTGTGTGTGCATACTGGGTGTGTATATACTGTGCTTATATTGTATGTAAACACACAGTATACATACAATATACATCCAAAATACACACAGTAGATACACACCCAGTATGCACACACACACATACATACAGTATGCATATATACAGTCACACACTGCAAAAGTCGGAAACAAGGAAAAACATTTGAAATAATAATAGCTTATTATAATTTATAATAAGTAAAAATAATAAATGAATACCTTATTATTTCAAATGTTCTTCCTTATTTCCGAATTTACGAAATTCGGAAATAAAAAATAATATTTGAAATAATAATAAATAACTATTAAATATAGTTGGGGAAATTGCATATTTCATATTCCTCATTAAGGTTGGCATCACAAATATCTATTATAGCCTCTAATATCCTGGTTACCTTGCATGACTCAACTTATTGGCATTTGAACTGCCTTATATGGACAAGCTAGCCCCCTCTCCTCAGGAATGTAGAGGTCATATCTTTGCTTACCAGGGTGTTGGCTGGGGGTGTGGTCTACACAAGTTCTATATTACCACAGCCAAAATCTATACGAGTTAGTCTCACCCAGAACAGCCATGAGGACATATCGAACACAACCCCAAAAACGTGACAAGAGATTTGGTACCAGGAGTAAGTGGGGTCGATTTGTGCAAACAAGAGATACAAAAATGATGCAGAATTGTGCTAGACTGCTTGTGCTGGGTTTATTGTTGTGTACTTGTATTGTGAGCCATAGTACATTCAGAAAGTGAAGGAAATGCATCAGATACTTGGCTGGCTTATTTGAGGTTCCTTTAGGTGATCAGGTGCAAGTAGATTTTTGTTTAGGTGTTGACTGGACACCGGCTTGCGATTTTGTTTTTGTTTGATAAATTGGGCGAGAGACTGATATACAAATGAAATTGTTGTATCTTCAGGAAGCCTTAATTTGCAATAGTAAACAGCATTGGTCTCTGGATTGAAGAAATTTCAGAGCAATGAGACTTGTTTGAATATTGATTGTTATGTGTATGTCCGAATGGTTTGAAGCTAACTAATGGACATGGTACTTGTTTGTATTGTCTATATAAAATGACAAGGTTACCTTAATCAAGATAGATAGGTAATGCTTAGTATGAGTTGTAAAATAAGTTTTGTCAATTATGTTTGTGCATTTATGTGAGTTTAACATTGAAAAAGTTAAGTGATGAAACGGAAGAAAAAGTTCTGTAAAGTTGTAAATGAGCAAAGTGAGAAATATAGAATGGTTATATTGTAGGTACTGGAACTGATAAAATGGCATATGAGAAATATAGAAGCTTTTGTTAGAAAGTCTGTGTAAGTGTTAGTGAGAAATGCCTACAGTCTGCAGGAATTCCTCCCCCTCCTTACATGTGCGTGTTTGTGTAAAGAGAGGAAACAGATAAAGAGACAGGCATTCCACCATTTATAACCCCCCCTTAAAAGATTGTGCCTGGCTGTGAAGCAGGAAAGTTCTGAACATCTAAGAAATAAGGACTATACTGTTAAATGTTATGTTTAAATGTGGGTGATATATAAGACCAAGGGAAATGTTTAATTTTGTTGCAAAAATACAGTCCTAGTTGAAACTGTTCGTTTTTAGCTTTTTAACTCTAGGATTCCATTTAAACAAAGAAAAGGCTGATTGCATTGCGGCCGACACCCTTTAAGTTCCTAAAAGCAGCCATGATTATTATAATTATTTAAATGTTTAGTTCTCTATTCCAGCCTACTTGGCGTGGAAAGAGAAAATGTTTCACCCACTGATAAAAATCTAGTTCTACCTTTTTCTGCCAGTCATTTGACAGCGTAGCTGATTAGACAAGTTCTGTATAACATGTTAAATGTATGAGCAAGCAAAGAGTAACAGTATACAATAGGACAATAGTGAAAGATCACTGGAGATAAATATGTCTTGTCTGGATAGGTGATTGTAATGAAGTGTGAAACTTTAGAATACAACACTAATGATTGTTTTATAAGTTTTTTTGTTAATACAGAAGTTTCCAAGATTTGTATGGGAAGAGGTTAAAATAGAAAAATCAATATGGATTTGGTGATGTATAATATTTGTGCACAATGTAATGAACACATTGCAAATGTTATTGTGAATGTTAACCATGGTGAATTATTGACAACTTTTGATGGACATCCTTTAATGAAAATCCACGTGGTGATTAATTAATTAATTAATTGAGCTTGTTTAACATGAGTAGAAAAGAGTGCACTCTCATTAAACAATATGGCCATATGTTTTGTCTGAAAAGTGTTTTGAATATGTGTTTTGTGCTAACCATTTGTTTATTTCTAGGTGGGAAATGTAATGATAATGCACTAAGACCTTTCATTTTGTTTAGTTCCTAGATAGCGCTAAACAGCGTCAATCCACCTGCCTGATATGGTTTGATGTCCCAGAACTAAAGACGAAGATTACAACATACATTGACAACTTGCATCGTCTTAATTGTTGATATTTTATGTGAATGTAATGACAGTTTTATTAGAACTGATTGTAAAACAGAGCAGCTAATAATTTTGATGCTGCGTGATGAGTATTCAAGTTTTTTCCCTTCTGGTTAAGTTGAATTTGAAACATATTTCTAATGGTTTGGAGGGTATAAGAAGACCCAAAAATAATATGTTTATCTTCCTTTACTGTCCCTTCCTGTGTGTATTTAGATTGATTTATAGCAGGATCTAGTTTAACAGATTCTGCCATAATCATTGCAGTGGCATGTAATACAGAGCCACTGTTGGAGTGTGTGAAAAAAGAACAGAATCCACAGGATGTGCACAGTACAGGAAGAGAATGGGTGACAACTGGTGTTTGGGTTGAAGTATATTTTTCTATATGAATGATTGTTTGAATTCAAGCTAATCGTGTCATTTAATATGGAAAAAGTAATTTTATGTCCACTCATAATTGATAGTTTCTATTAGAGATAATCATGATTATGGCAATGGTTGCAAATTTTAAATGAAGTCCTTCAAAATTAAGGTGCTGTAATTTTGATATATACATTGCTATATGTGACACTTAGTGATCCTTTGGCCACCACGTTTGATACACTTGATTATGAAATTAAATAGGTTCCCAGGTTTAGCTTTCCTCAATTCTCCCGATTGCTTGGGACTGGCATGTAGAGTATAATGACACATCAGGTGTCGGTAGTTTGTACACACTTATTGGGGTCAGTATAGACAAGAGCCAGTTAGCCTGCCAGAATGTTTTTAGAGTGTGGGAGGAGACCGGAGTACACAGAGGAAATATACACATTAAGTGGTTTGAAGTTGGGCCTATGGTTGGACATTGCTAAGTTTAGATAAAAGCTGAGTTTTTCCTTTTAGTGTTAGGCCAGGTCACTAGTGATTGGGGATTTAACTGTTCAGAAATCTAAATCCATGATGGGCTATATGGGCATTATTGTTAAGTATGAAAGGTTGGACTGGCAGTCTTGGTAACACACCTGCATTGACGTCAACCACAAGCATATTGGAGAAAGGAGACAAACACTTTTGACAGCAGCAACTGTCTATAAAGACTTTGTCAATGATCAGCAGCTGAACTGTTGGTGTAAGTTACACCTGTTCTGATGGTTGAATACCTGAACTGTTCCATCCGATATCATGGTCAAGTACCTGAATCTATGCGTGAAGTACCTGAACTGTTTTGTCTGCTCTGATGGTCAAGTGCTTGAACTGTCTGTAAAGTTATGTGCCTGCACGTCTATGACTTGTGAGCTGCAATAGTCCTGAGGATATGGACTTTGTATTCTACAGTTCTTTCAGTTTTACAGTGTTGCAATTGTTGTGCTGCAGCTGCGATCTGATCACCGGATGTCTAAGACTCTGCTGTCCATCACCAGGTATGGAGGACTTTGACAAGTTTCTACACATTTAAACTCTTGGAAAGGAAAGTTTGAAGTTTGATGTTCATACGTGCTCCTGTGCTTTCTGCTTCTGTTAGTCCAACATATAGTTTTTTAAGTTTGGAAATTTTTATATGTTTCAGCCCTAACATAGCCAAATGAGATGTTCTGTGCAGGTAAATCTGACAGGGAAAGGAAAGTAGGTATCTACCCTTTAGATTAGATACGCTTTAGATCCCCCATTTTTCATTTAAGGTAAACCGGGGGGTGGGAGAATCATTTTTTTTGTTTACAATAATCAGGTGCTTTCCCTTCTAATATTGATGTTGTGTTTATGCACAGTTGGGGGCATTATATGATTTGTGAGCCAGGGGGAAATTGCATATTTCATATTCCTCATTAAGGTTGGCCTCACAAATATCTATTATAGACTCTAATATCCTGGTTACCTTGCATGACTCAACTTATTGGCATTTGAACTGCCTTATATGGACAAGCTAGCCCCCTCTCCTCAGGAATGTAAAGGTCATATTTTTGCTTACAGGGTGTTGGCTGGGGTGGTCCTTTTCCTTACACACAAGTTTAATACCACAGCCCAAACTGGTATAAGCAGTCTCACCAAGAACAGCCATGAGGCACGTGTCTGGTCCTGATCCCCTGTGCCATGAAAGGGACCCATGGCGGGAAACAAGCACCTTTAGTTAAGTATTCTTGATATTTTCTTTATCTTTATCTGTCATTACTTGTAATAAATGTTATATTTTTAAGTATTTGTGTGATCTCTTTTTGTACATATCAAACACAACCCCAAAAACGTGACAAGAGAAATATAGGTATTGAAATTTTCTTGAAAGTATGACTATTAGTGCTAAATTTCATATTTAAGTTCATTAACAGCCAAACTTTCAAGGAAATTCTAATACCTATAGTTTAATAGTTATTAGTTAGTTATTATTTCAAATATTCTTAGTTTTTTCCAATTTTCGGATTTTCGTCTGCTCCGATTGCCGAATTACCGAAATTGCCGAATTACCGCAATTGCCGAATTACCGCGAATTTCCGAATTTTTGAATTCCGAATTTTTTTAATTTCTGAATTACGAATTTTTTGAATTTCCGAAAAACAAAAAAAACAAATTTTTAGCCATGCACAAGTCTACCCTGCATATCTTGGTGCCATCTGCAAAGACTGAAATGGTATTTTTAATCCCAAACCCTATATCATTTATATAGATATTAAAAAGTAAGGGTCCCAACACTGAACCTTGGGATACACCATTAACAACCCTACACCATTCAAAGTAAGAATCAAACTACTCTCTGAATTTGGACTTTTTGCCAGTTTTCTATCCATTTACAAACTGATCTTTCCAAGCCTGTAGACTTTACCTTACACATTAGCCATGTGTGGGGAACAGGGTCAAATGCTTTTGCATAATCCAAGTATACTACATCCACATCCACTCCTTTGTCCAAGTTTTTACTTACCTCCTAATGTAGTAAAAAGAAAATAGGATTTTATTAAGAACTTACTGTAAAATCCTTTTCTCTGAGTTCACTGACAGACGTGGCCCTTCATTGACAAGTGGGGTTGATGCACATCCTACTAGGAGTAGACTAGGCAAATAGAAAAAAAGCAAGCTGACCCCTCCCAGGGGGCAGTCCTCACTCCAGCATATAACCCCCCAGCTCTGCATACCATATGAGTTCGTAACAAGCCATACAAACGCAACACAGAGGGGTGGGTGCTGCGTCTGTCAGTGAACTCAGAGAAAAGGATTTTATGGTAAGTTCTTAATAAAATCCTATTTTCTCCTACGTTCACTGACAGACGCAGCCCTTCATTGACAAGTGGGGATGTCCCAAAGCAGTGTCATTCAAGAGGGGTGGGTAAACAATAACAACTGTACCCAACAGAATCCTCTCAGGATGCGCCAGCTGCGCTTACCCCGCCGCCTGTAAAACTTTACGGCCAAAAGCAGCATCCGCGGATGCTGACACATCAACTTTGTAAAACTTAACAAAAGTGTGCACCGAGGCCCATGTAGCCGCCTTGCACACCTGGGACACCGAAGCCTGGTGTCTGAAAGCCCAGGAAGTGCTAACTGCCCTGGTGGAATGAGCCGTGACTGGAAAAGGGGGACTTTGCCCCGAATAGTATACGCATGAGTCACGGTCTGTCTGATCCAACAGGAGACAGTAGCCGACGAGGCCACCAACCCTTTGCGTGGGCCTTCTGTCAGCACAAACAACGAATCAGACTTCCGAAAAGAAGCTGTAGCCGCCAAATACATCCGCAAAGCCCTCACGAAATCCAGAGAATGCAACTCAATCTCCTTGGGATGCTACGGGTGCGGACATAAGGAAGGGAGAACAATATCCTCATTAATGTGAAAAGAGGAAACCATCTTCGGAAGGAACTAAGGTGAAGGTCGCAGGACCGCCTTATCCTTATGAAGGACCAAGTAGGGAGACCTACATGACAACGCTGCCAACTCAGACACCCGCCTAGCGAATGTAATGGCCACAAAAAAGGCCACCTTTTGTGACAGCAATTGTAAGGGAATATCCCTGATTTTCTCATATGGCGGTTTCTGCAGTACAGAAAGTACCAAATTCAAATCCCACGGAGCAAAAGGCGACCGCACCTGAGGAGCCACATGGCGTACACCCTGTACAAATGTGCGTATCAACGAATGTGACGCTAAAGGGCATGGAAAAAGAATCGCCAGAGCCGAAATCTGACCCTTGAGTGTACTCAATGCCAATTAGTTATCCAGGCCTTGCTGCAAGAAGGCCAGCACCCGGGACACAACGTAAGAGCGGGGGTTCCATCCCCCGCCTCACACCAGGCAATATAGGCCTTCCAGGTGCGAAGATATATCTTGCGCGAAGTACACTTGCGTGCCTTAAGCATGGTAGGGATCACAGAGTCAGAGACGCCCCTATCGCTCAACACCTGGGACTCAATAGCCAAGCCGTCAAAGCCAGCGAGGGTAAAGCAGGGTGCAGGATGGGTCCCTGTGACAGCAGATCTTCACATAGCGGGAGAAGGCAGGGGGCATCTGTCACCATCCGCACCACGTTGGTGTACCAAGGGCGCAGAGGCCAATCCGGAGCTACCAGGATTGTCGGGATCCCCTCCACTTCTACCCTGTGCAGTAGCCGCGGTAGAAGCTTGAGAGGAGGGAAAGCGTACAGGACCCCAAGGCGCTACCAACGCGTCCGTGGCGGCCGCCAACAGATCCCTTGTTCTGCACACGAAGGTCTGCACCTTGTGATTGAACCTGGACACCATTAGGTCCACATCTGGCGTGCCCCACCTGTGGCAAATCTGATGGAACACCTCTAGATGTAGGGACCATTCCCCCTGATCCAGCGTCTGGCGACTGAGAAAGTCCGCCTGCCAATTTTCTACGCCCGGAATGTAAATGGCGGAGATTGCCGCCACGTGAAGTTCTGCCCATCTCCGAATGCGAGCTGCTTCCGCAGCCGCGCTCCTCGTTCCGCCCTGATGGTTCACGTACGCCACTGTGGTGGCGTTGTCTGATTGATCCCGAACCGGGAGGCCACGCAGCCTTACCGTCCAGTGCGAGAGGCAGAGCTTGATTGCCTTCAGCTCCAGCACATTTATCGGAAGGCGGGATTCTTGCGCCGACCAATGGCCCTGAGCAGACAGCTGCCCCAGGACCCCCCCCCCCCAGCCCGATAGGCTGGCGTCCGTCGTGACTATGGACCAATTCAGAGGAAGAAACAACTTTCCCAATGTTAGGGCCGGGGCCCGAAGCCACCAGGTCAACGACCCTCTGGTCTGATGATCCAATCTGATCAGCTGGTCCAGGGACAATGGAGACTTGTCCCACCGTGACAGAATCGCTCGCTGTGGGAGCCGAGTGTGACTCTGGGCATAAGGTATCGCCTCGAAGGCCGAGACCATGAGCCCCAACACCCGTATACAGAACCGTAAGGAGGACCACTGGCGTGACAGCAGGGTTCGCACCGCTGCTTGCAGAGTCAGCAACTTGGCCGAAGGTAAGAACACCTCGTCTGCTCCTTGTCCAGAATCAGACCCAGACATTCCAGTCGACAGGACAGGGTTAACGTCGACTTCTCCAGGTTGATCAGCCAGCCGAAGTCTCTCAACTAGGCCATGGTGATAGCCACATTCTCCTCCAGGACCGAGGCAGACTCCGCTCGCAGGAGTAAGTTGTTGAGGTATGCTACCACCGCAATGCCTCTCTACCTCAATAGCGCCAGCACCGGAGCCCCCAGCTTGGTGAATACCCAAGGAGCCGAGGCCAGACCGAAGGGAAGTGCCACAAATTGGTAATGCAGATCCCCCACCACAAAGCGCAAGTAGCGCAAATGACAAATGGGAGACAAATGGGAACATGTAGATAGGCGTCCCTGATATCCAGAGACGCCATGAAGTCCCCTTGGTGAAGGGTGGCCACGACCGATCGGACAGATTCCAACCTGATTTTTCGCACCCTCACAAAGTGGTTTAGCGCTTTTAGGTCCAGAACTGGACTGACCCCTCCCTTCTTGGGCACCACAAAAAGGTTTGAATAGAAGCCGCGGAACTTTTCCAGCGGATGTACTGGCACAATTACCCCTTGTGCGGAGAGCATCTGAACAGCCCCTAGGAGAGCCTCTCGATGCCTCAGAGGGAGTCTCAAATTCGATGGGAAGAACCTGTCTGGGGGTAGAGTGCTGAACTCTATCCTGTATCCGGAGGACACCACTTCCTGCACCCACCTGTCGCCCATCATGCGGAAGAGGACTTTTCGTTCTTGCGCTGCCAGGGCCGCTTACCGGACCCCGAGGCAGACTTCCGGGCCTAGAGCCCTTGCCCGCTGCACCGGGCGCACGAAAAAAAACGCTTCTGACCCGAAGAAACAGGACCCTGCTTACGGCAGAATTCCCGCCGCCTGGGCTCCGGGAGAAAGGTACTCTTCCCCCCGGTGAAATTCTTAATGATTTCATCCAATTGTGCCCCAAAGAGCCGACCACCCTGAAAGGGAAGATCCGTGAGGCCCTTTTTGGACGCGTGGTCACCCGACCCACAGCGTTACCACAGCACCCCCCTGATAATGACTGCAAAAACAGACATCTTAGACAGCATGGGAAGCAGGTCCAAAGCTGTGTCACACAGGTACCGGAGACCCTGTATCAGATGGTCCGTCCGCTGTGAAGCCTCAGGCGAACACCCGCAGCTCAACTCATTGTGCAACTCAGTCGCACACTCTGTAAGGGATTGCGCCACCATGGCCCACGCCAGAGCTGGTCTCATGGCTGACCCCGCCACCAAGAACAGTGCCTTGGATACCGCCTCTGTCCGCCTATCGGCCAGATCCTTAAAAGAGGGAGACCCCTCCAAGGGGATGGTCGTTGCCTTATGCAGGCGAGCCACCGGAGGGTCCACCGCGGGGGATGCCCACTTCTGCACAAAACTCTCCTCAAAGGGATAGCGCACAGCGAAACATTTGGGCAATGAAAAGGAATTATGCAGATGCAGCCATTCCTCATAGACCAGCTGGTCAAAAAATTGATCATAAGGATATGCCCTAGGGGACCGAGACGGCTTAAAGGACCCACAAACGTAGACAGTCTCCTGCGACTCCCCGGCCTGGTCCAGCCGCAAAGACGCACGGATATTGGTGATCAGGGAGGCCACCAGCGCCCTCTCGTGCTCTACCGAGGCCCCCTGGTCTTCCTCACCATCCCAAGGGATCCAGTTCACCATCTGAGAGCTCCACGGGGGGGTCCCTGTGACCACTGAGACCCCCTTCCGGTTCAGAATCCTCCCCCGAAGAAGGAGGGGGTGGACGCTTTTTAGCCACCCCCTTATCACAGCTCGGCACCTCCCGTGGTAAATACTCCCCCAATATGGACTTTAACTGATCCAGGGGAACCAGAGGACCCAGCGCAGGTTGCGCTTCCACAGACCCCTCCGGAGCCATTGCGCCACCGGAACACTTGCTAGGCCAATAGGCCCTGACACCCCCACAATGCAGCCCCACCACTGCCCCACAGAGCAACCGGGAGAATACCCAGGAGGACTGAACCCACTGCTACCAACACCCCAGGGGAGCCAGCTATACTTGCTGTGTAATAATTGCCCTTCAAGCGCTGCGTCCCAGTAGGAGTGCTGACCGCCTGTCAGGAGCCGTCACCGCCACTGTGCCTTCCATGCTGTCCCAGAGGAAAAGAGGAACAAACGGCGCCAGCCGCACGTTTTCTTCAGCAGGCAGATCAAACATGGCCGCCTAGTGGTCACAAGAGGCCAAAGCATGCTCCACACAGGTCGCGACTATGGCAAAATGGCTGCCGAGCCACCACTAGAGGCCAAAATAACCCACAAAATGGCCACGGCTACGGCAAAATGGCGGCGGATCGCCGCATGGCAGTTTTAGCGCAGGGGTGCGGTGCGGTGAACCTGTATCCCTGAACCCTCCACCGGCCGGCATAGTCCGCAAATCGCCCAGCCCCCCCTTCACACCCCTGGTGGGGGAAGAGAGGAGTGTCACTTCTTCAGTAGGCACATGTCACCAATCCGACAGGCGTAGCCAAGCGCCCCTGGACGTGAGCACAGCCCGGTCACTGGACGCAAGTGGGGTCACCCACTAGCCTCCCGCACGGAACGGATACGATGCGGCGGACCGCGCCAAGGCTAAGGGTAGCTCGCATCGGTTGGCCGTGCTGGGGAAATTCCAGGATTCAAGATATCCTTTATGCCCCAGCCGGCTATTTGATAGCAGTCTTCATCAGATAGCTTGCAAAAGCAAAAAGAAGAAAAAAATTGGGGAACCGCAGGTCCCAGGTCTAACTCCTTGCACTAGGCATTAAAAAACTGATATGCTATGCAGAGCGGGGGGTTATATGCTGTAGTGAGGTCGTGCAAGTCTTGGAGAGCAGCCCTCATCCTTGGAAAATGTACTCTCTAAGGCTGGGTTCACACTTATACGAATTGGATGTGGGTTTCTCTGCATCCATTTCGCATGATAGGAGACTGTGACCAGCTCTCAATGGAGCCCGTTTCACACATCACTGGGGCGGCCGCAGAGCGCACAGTAGAAAGGTCTTTTGCGTCTTTGGCTCCATTTCAGGTCCGAATTCAGCCAAAAAGTCGGATCCTAATTCAGACCTGAAACGGAAAACAGGCATGCGCGGACCTCCTGCTGTGCCCCGCGGCAGCACATAGTGTGAACCCTGCCTTAAAGATAAGTGTTTTTATCCTTCCAGTATGTTTGTTGCTTACAGCTAACATTAAATGAAACCATGTTATGGTCATTGCTACCCAGATGTTCTTTTATATGAACATTAGTAAGAAGCTCTGCATGGGTTGAGATTACCAGGTCCAACAGCGCATCATTCCTAGTCAGGGCCACTTTGAACTGGACCATAAATTTGTCTTGTAATAAGTTTACAAATTGTTGCCATTTAACTGTTTCTGCAGTGTCATTACTCAGTAAATTTCCAGGTTGTTAAAATCCTCCATTAACACTGGGTGGCTTATAACAAACCCCAATGACTACCTTTTTAGTACGCACACCCATATGCAGTTCCACCCATAATGCTTCAGTCTCATAACACTCTACATCACCTAGGTACTCTGTCACACTCGCTTTAAGATCACTTCTTACATAGAGACAGACGCCACCACATTTCCGTTTTACCCTGTCTCTCTAAAAGAGAGCATTACCAGGAATATTATTTGCCCAGTCATGTGAAGAATGAAACCAATATTCAGCAATACCATAAATCTAGTTCTCTCAGTGCATCAACGTTTCCAACACACCTATTTTGCTTGGCAGACTTCTGGCATTGGTGAACAAACACTTTCATCCATTGTGACATTTTTTTATTTTAGTACAAATAGTACAATTTCCAATGTTTTTTGTAAGATGGGAACCTTCTTATCACCTGCCATAGCCCTCCCTCATTCCACCCACCAATAGGGACTGACCCCTGTTTGCCCCATTATAATCTAATTCACCCTCCTCTCAATCCTAGTTTAAATACTCCCCCAGCCTGTCCGTAAACCTCGCCCCCAGCACAGCAAGCCCACTTTCATTTAGGTGTAAACCATCTGTAATAATATCACTAGCAACGTCTGTGTCAGTTAATAACCCTCCTAGGTAGTGTCTGTTAACTCCAGATTGTCCACAACCCTATCACAATCCCACTATGCGCCGCCGATCACCACCATTACAGTATAGCGCCTAGAGTTGGTGTAAATTCCAGTATATATACACCATAGTTTGTAGACGCTATAACTTTCGCACAAACCAATTAATATAATTGAGTTTTTTTTTTTACCAAAGATGTGTAACAGAATACATTAGAATAAATATATGAAGAAATTTGATTTTTTATTAGAAAACATAGATTTTATAACAGAAAGTAGAAAATATTGTTTTTTTTCCCCTAAAATTTTCCTTTTTTCGTTTATATAATAAAAAACCAAGGGGTAATCAAACACCACCAAAAGAAACGGTTTATGTGAAAAAAAAAAATATTTAAACTTAATTAGCATAAAGTGTTGCATGACTGTGCAATTGGCAGTTAAAGTAGCACGGTGATGAATAGCAAAAAATATACTCCGGACCTGAATGGGGCAAAACCTTCTGGAAGTCAAGTGGTTAAATTTGCCTGCAAAATGATAAACTTAGGCAACCTATATTTTCCATAAGCTACATAGTTAGTCAAGTTGAAAAAAGGCACAAGTCCATCCAGTTCAACCAAAAAAAAAAAAAAAAAAAAAAAAAACACACATTTATATATATATACACATACATCCAAATAATCCCATATACAATCCTTCACCCACAGTTGATCCAGAGGAAGGCAAAAAACCCCGGCAAAGCGTGATCCAATTTGCTATAACGGGGGAAAAATTCCTTCCCGATTCCCAGAGAAGCAATCGGATTCACCCTGGATCAACTTTACCTAAAAATGTTAGTACCCAGTTATATTATTTACATTAAGGAAAGAATCCAGGCCTTTTTTAAAGCAATTCGACACTTTTACACCTTATCTGAGGGAGGTCTCCACCAAAATCGGTCGTGCCAACTAACGAAATTTTTTCCGGACCTAAGAAAGGAATTACATTTATTATATTGACCCATGATTGTAAAAATCCATTTCAACTAGGTCCCACTTAGGCTAACGAAGAGACCCTTAGCCCTTCCTTAAAAAGGGGGCAATATCGTTTAACCTAGTGCGAAACGGCCCCAAAAAACGGAAGGAGACCTAGTTGACACCCACTTCCTAACATATACCCTAATAAACCTACATACACATATATATATATTTACACACAAAAAAAAAAAAAAAAAAAAAAAAAA
>BLSH010015495.1:324964-336161 GCA_018402905.1 Glandirana rugosa
ATAAGAGACAGCCTCCACCTTCTCCTGAGCTTTAACCTATGTAAAGTAGGGAGACAAGGCATAAAACATCAAGGCTGGTCTGTACCTCCACACCTCCGTGTGGCACAACATACAATAAGAAAAAAGTGCTGCAGAACTGAGACTAGTCTGTCTAGCCCATAGTTCAGAATAACCTCCCTAGGTAACAGCAATAAGGACCTGGTCCCCTGCTTACCTGAGAGGAGCTGGTGCCTGCAGCTGTTGGTTCCTGAGCACATGCTGGAACTTCCATGCTTGCTTGTTCCGGTGTCTGACTGCAGCCTGGCTGTGCGACACTGAACCACCAGCAGCCCTACTCCCGCCGTCTGCGCCGTTTAAATGAGGCTAGCCACACCTCATCGGCGCCTGCAGATGATGTCACTCGGCCGGCTTAAGCTACCTATGTAACTTCCGGTCGCCAGCATGGGAACGTTCCCGCCCCTTCCGCCGGAAATGACGCGCCGGGACGCCTCCTCACCACGAGGTGCATCTGAGCCGGCTCCCCAGACCCAACGGAATGGACAGCTGGCAGCTAACCATCTGCAGTCCTACCTCTCCCCGAGGTTTGAAGGCGGCTGAGTCACAGCCCCTCTCCCTTCTCCAGGGAGGGATCGTGCGGGCTCAAAAAGGGTACCGTGATGCTCCAGAACCCCTCCGGTCAACCTCTGAGACTTGGGGCTCCTAAAGGCTTCTGATGTGCGACCTATCCTTCCGGAGGAAACACAAATACCGAGGTATATGGCCTGGAGGACTGCCTTTTATTTAAAATTGGGGATGTGTTTCCTGTCCGGAGGGGAGGAGCCCAAGGTCTCAGAGGCTGTCCTGGAAGACGACTTGAGAAATTACTGATCTCACTTATGGCATGCATGGCAATATGTAATGTGTATCGCAACTGACGTTTTCATACGTAGGCACCCACAATGGGTGCATTTACATAAATGTATGCACATACATGGGGCAGGCCAGGCTCAACATTTGTTTTTAGGGGGCTTGGGTGTAACTTATTTTTTTTTACATCTCCATTATTCTGTCTTTCCGTTTGTCTTCAAAGATGTTCCACTATGGAAAATGACCCTTTCCCCCACTTGCTAAAAAATTTATGTGCATCCCTCTCCCTGCACTTGGCGACTACTCGCTTGTTAGCCTGACAGTTACATGATAAGAAGAACCAGTAAAAGCCCCCATCAATTTATCTCCAGAGCCTGCAGGACTGTCTACTGTTCTATTTTCTTACATATTCCTTTGACAACCTGTGTGTTTGAGAGTTTTCCATGGATAAAAAACAAATGAGACACACTGATCCTTTACTATATTGCTTTATTGTATGCAGGTAAAATGCCAATCTTTAAACATGAATGGATCTCTGTAACTTTTAAAAGTGGAAAAAGGAAAATTCTATCAAGGACAGTGAGGTACACATTTTGGACAGAAAGTACAACTGGCGTACAAGAGGCCATCAATGTCAAACCGGAATAACCATGGCTAAATAGGGAAATTTAAAAGAAAGGAGAGCGCACGGCCACCCTAGTGTAATAACGTTTTAATAAGTTGTAATTAAAACAGTACAAGTTGCACTCACTTCGGATGAGAGGCAGATTACATGATGGTACATAGTAGAGCTGCACGATTAATCGTATTAAAATCGCGATCTCGATTCAACCCCCCCTGCGATTTCCATCAGGCATTATTGAGATTTTCAGTGCAGTTAATGGAGTCCAACTTGCGGGTGACTTGACTGTAATAGAAGTCAATGCAAGTTGCCTGAAGTCTCCCCAGGAATCTTTCTCTAAAATCGGAGCAACTTGAGTCTGGGCAGAGAGCCTAGACAAGTTGATAAAAAGTAAAAAGATACCTTGTTTAAAATGATCAAAGGGTTGAACTCCCGTGTATAGAAGAGTTTAGTTTAGCCATTTAAAGACTAAATCTTATCTGACATTTGCTGCTTACAAATAAAAATCCAGTATTTTCTGCTAGAAAATGACTTAGAACCCCCAAACATTATATATTTTTTTTAGCAGAGACCCTAGAGAATAAGATGGCAGTTGTTGCAATATTTTTTATGTCACACAGTATTTGCGCAGCGGTCTTTCAAACGCATTTTTTTGTGGAAAAATTACACTTTCAAAAAAAAAAAAAAACTAAACAGTGCTGTTAGCCCAATTTTTTGTATATGTAAGATGTTACGCTGCGAGAATCGTGATCTTTATTCCAAGCAAAAAAATTGTGATTCTCATTTTGGCCAGAATTGTGCAACTCTAGTACATAGACACGTGTGCTCCCTCTCACGGCCTGTCTCTCTAGGTGTCCAATACTGTGGTATAACCAGATAGGGATGGGAGACCAATGACTCAAGCCGCAGCAGCAGCGCCCCGCTGTGCAGCTATAAAAGCCGCGCGTGCCGTCACTTCCGGCCACGATATGGAAGCTGTTGTCTGCTAGTTGTTCAGTCAGTCAATCAAGGGTTGCTACGACAACATGTTTCGGAGGCGCGGCCTTCTCCTTCAGGTCCTAGGGAGTCAGGCCTTACCAATACCATCTGTCTTCCACATAAAATGCCATTTTAACATCTCTACCCTGTCATTTTGATATTACCACCACCTTTTGCAAGCATTCACTATACCCTGGGATTGGATTCTGTAATTACAACAGGGTGGTTCCACAACTTTTTGATCCCCCGCATCCTATTCTAGGACATCTATCTTGGCACACTCCATGGTGAATGAATTAAGGCAGGGCTCGACAATCGCCAGGTCGCCATGGCGACCAGAAACCACGTCCTGCTAGTGGCAGCCGATCGTTCTCTCCCCTCACGATCTTAAAACAGCATATCCAATTCAGTGAAAGCAGTTCTCTGCTCAATCTAACAGTTGTTAAAACTTGGCAGGCTGCCCGGATTTTTGGTATTCTTTAAAGTGGTTGTCAACCCTTGACAACCACTTTAACCTACAGGCAAGCCTATAATAAAAACTGTAGGTTTCCCTGCATATCTCCTTAACCTGCATCATTGGGCACATGCACAGTGAAGAAACGGCCTGCGTGCCCTTTCTTCACTGAGACTGTGCCGCGATTGGTGGCTCCCACGCACGTGCAGGATTGACGTCGCGTGGCTCCGACAAATCACAGAGCCGAAGTCCGTTGCCCCGGAAGGAAGAGGGGTGGAAGATGGATGCTTCCTGGAGCGGGGACAGCGCAGGCTTCCAATGCAGGTAAGTGTCACATAATAGGCTAGTATGCGATGCATACTAGCCTATTATGCTTTTACATTGCAGGGTAATGCTGAGCAATGAAGAGGAAGTAAAACCCATTAGGGTTTACTCCATCTTTAAGTAGAAACGAAGTATCTTTTTGTTCTTTTATCAAAGGAATGAACTCCGGTCTGTAGATGGTCAGTTTAACCACTTAAAGATTAAACCTTTTCTGACATTTGTGGCTTACAAGTAAAAATCCAGTATTTTCTGCTGGAAAATTACTTAGAGCCCCCAAATATTATACATATATTTTTAGCAGAGACCCTAGAGAATAAAATGGCAGTCGTTGCAATATTTTATGTTACACGATATTTGCGCAGCGGTCTTTCAAATGCAATTTTTTTCGGAAAAAATACACTTTAATGAAAAAAAACCAAAAAACTAAAAACAGTAAAGTTAGCCCAATTTTTTTTTTTGTATAATGTGAAAGATGATGTTACACTGTAAGAATTGTGATCTTTATTCTAAGCAACAAAATTGTGATTCTCGTTGTAGCCAGAATCGTGCATGTCTACTGTGTGCTGTGAAGGTGGAGGAGGGGAGATGAGGCAGATTGATATGCAGAAGAGTCTTTCTATGTCCTCTGATAAAGCCTTGTGTACCATCAACAATTACCACTCTTTATGTGCAGCTGGGCTCCAGTATTTCATTGTGATTGGTAACCCACCAGAGCAATGAATAGTCACCGTGGGGGACAAGCGTGTTGGCAGGAAGTGGCTGTAAAGAGGTAGCAGAAGATCAGCAGCACTGGAATACGTCTTTCACTTTTTTTTTGTATTTTATTTGAAGTGTCATTAAGGCTTCATTTAGATGTACAGTTGGGTGGTAAAAATGTACAGTAGACATGTTTTTACCACCCACCAATGGCCACCCTTAACCACTTGCCGACCGCCCCACCGCAGCGTGAGGGCTACAAGGTGGTTCGTTATCGCGAACTGCCGTCACAGGACGGCGGCCGCGATAACTAGCATTGTGGGCGCGCACGCGCGCTCACTGTGTTCGGGGGGAGCCAGGGAGCGCGTAGGGCGGACTCGATTGCCGCCGGCTACCCGCGATGGCTCCCCCGCACTGAAAGAACGGAGGTCCGTGTATGTAAACACGGACCTCCATTCTGTGAAGGGGGAAGGGCTGTGATCACAGCCTTCCTCTACACGGAAGCTGTGATCATCCCCCTTCCCCAGCCAGGGCAGTCCCCACACAGTTAGAACACGCCCAGGGAACATAGTTAACCCTTAGAGCGCCCCCTGCAGGTTAACCCCTTCACTGCCAATGGCATTTACACAGTAATCAGTGCATTTTTATAGCACTGATCGCTGTATAAATGCCAATGGTCCCAAAAAAGTGTCAAAATGGTCCGACATGTCCGCTGAAATATCGCAGTACCGCTAAAAATCGCAGATCGCTGCCATTACTAGTAAAAAATAAAAAAAAAATAAAAACCCCAGAAATTATCATCCGTAAACGCGACCACTTTTGCGCAAACCAATCAAACGCCAACTGCAATTTTTTTTACCAAAAATATGAGGAAGAATATAAATCGGCCAAAACAAAATTGTCGCTCTTTTTTTGTTTATAGCGGTGATCAGAAATGACGCAGAGGTGATCAAATACCACCAAAAGAAAGCTCTATTTGTGGGGAAAAAAGGATGCAAATTTAGTTTGGGTACAACGTCGCATGACCGCGCAGCTGTCAGTTAAAGCGACGCAATGCCGAATCGCAAAAAGTGCTCTGGTCCTAACATTGGAAAAATTTCTTTTTTTTTCCCCTTCATCTCATAAAATGTAACAGTTAAGTAATAACAAATGATACAGAAAATTGCTTAAGTTAAACATTTATTAAACACTAGCCTCCAATCAGTGCACTTGGATATATAATTTAGATAAAAAAAACTATGTATTTTAAATATTAAATACACAAAAACAGGTAATCAAAACTTTTGGATGAAAAAAAGGGCTAACTTTACGGTTTAGTTTTTTTTTTCATTAAAGTGTATTTTTTTCCAAAAAAATGTTGCATTTGAAAGACTACTGTGCAAACACCGTGTGACATAAAATATTGCAACAACCTCCATTTTATTCTCTATGGTCTCTGCTAAAAAAAATACATAATGTTTGGGGGTTCTAAGTGATTTTCTAGCAGAAAATACAGATTTTTACTTGTTAGCCATAAATGTCAGAAAAGATTTAGTCTTTAAATGGTTAAACTTTCCTCATTTACACACCGGAGTTCATTCCTTTGATAAGTAGAAACATTGTATCTCTTTGGTTCTTTTATCAGTGATGTTCTCAGACTTGGCAGGCTGGCCAGATTTTTCTCATTCAAGTCGCTCTGACTTAGAAAAAGGTTCCTCTACAGTCTACAAGGTTCCTCTACGACAGTGTTTCTCAACCGGGGTCCCACGAGAGATCCCCAGGGGTTCATCACATACAGATGAACAGTGGATCGAGTCCCCGCATAGCTGAAAGGCTGCAGTGAAGAGACCACTGACATCACTGTCCTGCTCCAATCACAGCTACGCCTCCCCTCTATCCCAGGTGCCTGTGTGTGACATCACTTGGGAGGGACCAGAGAGGAGAGCGGGCGGGAATCGGGCATTCCGGGCATTGCAGCAGCATTCCAGCACCTTTCCTGAGCTACTTGGATTTATTGACTGGCTGTTAGGTTTGGGGGGAAAATTACTTGCCTTATCCTGAGCGCTGACAACCCACACTACGCTAAAAAAAACTGGCTCCTAACTTTTTTAGCTGGCTCCTAGATTCAAAGAAAATTTGTCAAGCCCTGAATTAAGGCGACTGTGTTATCTGTATGGATATCAGTGACGGGGTATATTCCTGACACTCAGATCAGAAGAATGAGCTTGGATAAGCTGTAAAACATCTACAACATTACAGAACAAGCCCAGTTCGATGTGACCAACAATACTAGCTGTAAGTGCACATCAACATCTTTTAAATGCTGGTTTAAGTTTAATTTGGAGTGCTTACTGACAGAGTCACTTCAAAGAGATCCTGCCTTCAACTTAAAAAAAAAATTGCAAGACCCACTATTTTAAATTCTTACTTGCAGTGACTTTTCTTTCCATAAATGATTTTATATTCACCAACAATAAATATGCCTTTGCACTTGCTAGAAAATATGACCAGTCAAGAATCAATTCCCTAGCACAGCCTTCCCTCTTTGCATGTCATATGCTGTGTTCACATGTGGCTTGTAGTTTCTGAATGTGATGCTAGAAGCTCCCTCCACAGTAGTTTGTACCATTTGCGGCAGAGAACTCAATCACAGAACTTCATGGAGGAGGAACTTTCATTATTGTGCATTGTGACATCTGAACTTGGATGATTTGGACAGCTAGCAGCCCAAATAGTCTGAGTTACATTTCCTACTTGGGGAGCTCTTCATGGTATAAATATGAATAGGAAACCTGTAGTTACGATTTATCCAACCCCATATAAACATATGTGCCTGGCCCACACTAAGAAAATTGAATGAACGGTCGACCGGTTTTCCTCAATGTTTCACAGCAGGTCAAAACCGAGGATGGTACCAATTGTATGAAAATTTTTGTACGACAAAGGCTGTTTTTTTTTTTTGATGTTTATGATCATGCAGTCTTTCATATCAGATTTTTCTCATACATTACACATTAAACTAAAATCGTTAGTTCTGTTCTCATACGAGGAAAATTTTGGAGTTTGTCCGTTCAGAAATTTTCGTATGAAAAGTCTGAATCAGATGTCTAAATTTGTGTACACACTAAATGAAAATCAAACAATCGTGTCTCGTATTGAATTTTTCTTCCAATTTTATAATAGTGTATACCCCTCTTCCAGGAGTGTCTAATTACTGTGCGTGCTGAACTAACTCCTCCACCTCCCTGCGTTACCTTTTGTGTAGCTGCCAGGGAGGGAGTGAAGATGAATACTATAGAGCAGCGCTTCTCAATTCCAGTCCTCAAGGGGCACCAATGGAACATGTTTTCAGGCTCTTAATTATTTTGCACAGGTGATTTGATCAGTTTCACTGCCTTAGTAATTACCACAGACGTTTCATCTGAGGGAAATCCTGAAAACATGACCTGTTGGTGTGCCTTGAGGACTGGGTTGGGAAACACTGCTATAGAGTATTACTTGTGCGACAGCTGAGATCTCATCCAAGATGGTGGTGATCAGCAGCAGTCTCGGGCCTACAGATAGCAGATGTCTACACAAGGGAGGTTTTCACAGGAAAATAATATGTATAAAATATGTTATAGCTGAACTCTGGCATTCTTAAAACATCATCCATTGCAGTGTGCGCCCACAGACGTTTCAAGGAACTGGTTGCACAGATGGAGGGAACCCATCAGAATGAGGTCAGTATTTCACCTTATTCCCTACAGCCAGGCTTGTAGAACTTTTGACCCCCCCAGGGGTTAATTTTGATCTAAAAGTGGAACTAAAGTTTGAATTGAAAAAATTTGCAAGCAGGCAGGATCCTTATTACAGAAGAGATATGCAATGTCTCTCTGTAATAAACTTGCCTGCCTGCAGTCTTCTTTAAAGTATCCACTTGGCTAGGATGACTGAACTCCTGCACATGCATGGGATTTAAGTCATCCTGTGCCAGCCATTCAAGACAGCCAAAGACTGGCAGCCGTAAAGAGCCATGGAGAAAATGGTGCTGCTGGAGAGGAGGCAAGTATTATGGACTTCAATTCTGCTTTAAAGGATACAATGACCTTTTGTAACATGTTACACCCATAGTCGGGATGTAACACGTTACAGATACAGAGCGGCCCTGTACACCACCACCCCCCCAGTTAAGACGGCGAGCGGGGGATCTTCTGCTCCTGCTTGCTGTCACATTCTTTTTTTTTTTTTTTAAAGTATGTTTTTATTAATTTTGACAAAGTATAATTACAATACTTACATTATTCGTTGCTGTCACATTCTAAAAACAATGCAGCTATGTGGTGCTCTGCCTGCCCAGCCACATTATCAATTCAGTGTTCTGTGAAAACTACAAGTTTGGACAGCCTTTGTGGCTGTCGGCTTGTAGTTCTCAATGAACTACCGGGGTGCTGTTGAGCTCTCTAGGTAGCTAATTGAGCTTCCTGTCAGACTGTAACTGTCTGCCCATATTGGAGGTATGGGCAGACAGCTACACAATCTGCTAATCATAGGTGCAATGCTTTACAGGTCCCTAAGAAAAAAATAATAAATGCATTGTTTTACCTGCAAAAAAAACTGTGTATTTACTATATCTTTGTAAAAGTGGGTTTGTTCTTTAAAGAGGTTGTAAACCCTGGTGAAAAAAAACCAAAAAGACCACTTTCACACTGAGGCGCTTTACAGGCTTTTTTTTAACTAAAAACAGCACCTCTAAATTAGCTCCTAATGCACCCCGGTGTGAAAGCCTGAGTGCTTTCACACCGGGGTGGTGCACTTGTAGAACGGTAGAAAAAGTCCTGCAAGCCACATCTTTGGGGTGGTGTGGGAGCGATGTATACACCGTTCCTCCAACACCCCTGCCCATTGAAATGAATGGGCAGCGCTTCTGAAGCGGCTGTACACTGCTCCGGAAGAGCCTGCACTTTTAACCCCTTGTGGGGGGTTAAAAGGGCCCCGCTGCTGCCCGAATATCGGCGCCAACGCAACGCTATAGCAGCGGTAAAGCAAGATGTCAGCAGCTGGCATGGAATTCCTGGACATCACACCTCTGGAGGGGAGTGTAGTTCCACCTTACTTCCTTCTTGCCTTGTCTCTTATGAGCTGAAATACCATACTGACCTGCCCAGTGATGCCAGCCTTGTCCTTCCCAAATCCTCTTCTTGGCCATCAGGAGGCTGTCTGTGTGCAGTGACCCCTGATGACACTTCACTGCACATACACAGTGTGCTCTACATAACCCTGAGCCCTCTTTGGATGGTTGAGTCTGTGTCCAGGAGGAGATGGTGGGGGAACATTGCTACCCAGGAAAGAAAAGAGGAAGCACGGGCAGAATAGCCCCCCCCCCCCCTCCCCTCATCAAAACACATGATTTTCCCAAAAAGGGGGTGAGGGGAGAGTCAGTGAAAGTCTACTCTACTACAAGGCTCATTTTGTCTTCCTGTCTGGAACGCTCATAGAATCTCAAAGGAGCATTTCTGTTACAATGAATAGCCGGGTGACAGAGACTCTGGAAAACATGACGTGCCTGGGACATGTTACACGGAACCAGCTCCAGGCTGGGATAACCACCTGCTCGCCTTTACTGAAGCTCACCCAGCCTCAACCCCCTCTACACCGCCACAGTCTCTACCGGACTTCCGGTAACCTCCGGCGCTTTGGGACACGTCACTTCCGCCGCCTCTCATTGGTCTAGCGCTTCGTGACTGGCACAAACGGAAGTTGCGTAAAGGCGACGGTCGCGCCAGCAGGAGCAGCACCGGGGGCTCTTAGACCGGAAGGGGTGGAGTTACCGGAGCACCGAGTGAGTAAAGTCAGGGGATTGGTGGTAGTGTGGTGCCGATGGGAGGACTGGGCTGGAGGGGAACTGATAGGGTGGTAGTGCTGTGTGCTGGTCCAGCTGAGCAGAGGCCTCATTGAGGATGTGTGGTGACCTGGAGAGGATGCTGAGGCTGGGCTGATAGAGAACCAGGCACAGCCAGGGATGAAGGAAACCTGTCATTAAAAAAAATGGCTTCCTCCACCCCACCCTGTGCTGTGCACCTTATAGAGGCTGTATTCACCTGTACCTCTCCTCTGGGGGCTCACTGACACCCCCTTTGCTGGCAATGGCCATGGTGTATAATTCTAGTGGTCCTCATTGCATCCCCAGCCACGTATATCCGCTTGTAGCCAGGTGACGGGCTGCAGAAGCCGCATTAAAGTGATTCTAAAATCATAATGTTTTTTTTTTATATTAATGTACTCCCTGAAATGCAGAAAAACTGAAGTCCTGCTGTAAAAACCGAGAGCGGGCTGACTTTTATTGTAAAAACGACATGCAGTGTCTCTTTCTGCAATAAAATGCCCCTTCCTGCCTGCTCAACGTCTCCTCTGGACTGTGAACTGAGCTGCGCATGCACAGAGGTCCGCTTACGGTGCCAGACCGGTCTCATAGTGTCATAATGATGGCCCCCTGTGCATGTACAGGAAATATGTCACCCCCCACTGGCCTATGAAGAGGAACGACGGCCAGCACCCAGAAGGAGATGCCAGCTAAGGACCATTCCCTACATCCAAAAACACTTACCTGAGTTCTCTCGTGATCCAGAACTGTCCCAGCGGCAGCTGCAATCTCCTCTCTTCCTGGTCTCCCAGGAGACACTGAGAGCAGTGAGACTCATAGGCTGCTGCTGCTGTCAGTCAGATTCTGTGCATGGGTGGGGCTTACCATCTCTGTTTGTGTCTATGGATGCGCATAGCCCAGTTGGGGAGCATGCCCCCTTGGGAGGCAAGGGACTGCTCTGTGCAATGTTATTGCACAGAGCAGGTAAGTCTAACATCTTTTTCTATTTTAACCCCTTCCTTACCCGGCACTTAAACCCCCCTCCTGCCCAGACCAATTTTTGGCTTTCAGCGCTGTCGCATTTTGAATGACAATTGCGCGGTCGTGCGACGTTGTTGCAGCGTGCTGGCGCGTTAACAGTAAGTTTTACGCTGTCGCGACTTTCGGTTTTTAACCAGACCCGTCCTCCCCCCAAATTCACGGCCCATTCCTTCCCCAATTTTATCTTTTTCTACAATCTGAATGGACGAGACACGTTATTGTAACGTGTCTCGTCAGGGAACGGAGGGTTCCCCCGTACGAGGGGTTGACCCGATACGCGTAGGTATCTGTGTTTGTCTCTACCATTCGGGGTGGGTACGTGTCTTAGACTGACTGTCGTCGTCGTCGGATACTCAGAGTGACGAGAGTCACAGAGGACCCTCTGGTCCTTCTCTCCTCTAACGTCGACGGCGAC
>BLSH010015495.1:345371-356823 GCA_018402905.1 Glandirana rugosa
CAAGTAAATAGTAGGTCAATTACCTGTGTATATTTTTTAACCGACACCGCAAAAACTCGGCTATTTAGATTTCTTTCCAAACCTTTTGGTTGGGGTTCTCTGTATTCGCACCATAAGACACAGTGACACTTTCCCCCATTTTTTTGAGGAAAGAAAGTGCGTGTTATGGTGCGAAAAATACGGCCTAATTTGTAGCAAAATCGGCCGGTGCTGATTTAATTAAAAAAATGGCAAAAATTGGGCAGATATATCAGTCGACCTCTGTAAATGAATACATTTTTTGTTTGTTTTGTCACATAAGCCCAGTGAAAACTGTTCGGGCGAGAAATACATCAACCTTTCAATTTATCGTCCGTTCGGCTGAAGTTTTCCAAACCTTTCTTTCGATTTATCGGCTCAAAAACGCCACAGCCAATTTTTGATATGTGTCTATTAACTGGATGATAAATGAACAAACTGTCCAAATGACAGATTTTCGAACGATTTTTCGGCTAGTGTGTGGCCAGCATTGGTCCGTAGGGTTCAATATTGAGATGTCCCATCCTTTGCAGCTATAACAGCTTCAACTCTTCTGGGAAGGCTGGTCACAAGGTTTAGGCGTAGGTCTATTCAATGTTTGACCATGCTATCAGAAGCACATTTGTGAGGTCAGGAACTAATAAGGAGAAGGCATGGCTCGTAGTCTCTGCTCTAATTCATCCCAAAGGTGTTCTATCGGGTTGAGGTCAGGACTCTGTGCAAGCCACTCAAGTTCCTCCACCCCTCATCCATGTCTTCATGGATCTTGCTCTGTGCACTGGTCCAAATCATTTGGTGGAGGGGGATTATGGAGTGGGGTTGTTTCTCAGGGGTTGGGCTTGGCCCCTTAGTTCCAGTGAAAGAAACTCTTCAGGCATCAGCATACCAAAACATTTTGGACAATTTCATGCTTCCAACTTTGTGGGAACAGTTTGGGGAGTCCTGACCTCACCCAGATAGAACACCTTTGGGATGAATTAGGGCAGAGACTACGAGCCAGGCCTTCTTATCCACATCAATGCCTGACCTCACAAATGCACTACTGGAAGAATGATCAAACATTCCCATGGACACACTCCTAAACCTTGTGGACAGCCTTCCCAGAAGAGTTGAAGCTGTAATAGCTGCAAAGGGTGGGACAACTCAATATTGAGTATAAGACTGGGATGCTATTACCGTTCATGTGCTTGTAAAGGCAAACGTCCCAATACTTTTGGCAATATAATGTATATATTGCAATTCTTTTTTTTTTTTTTTCTTGTGTACTAGTAATGGCAGTAATCAGTGACTTTTATCAGGTCTGTGATAGTATGACAGGCAATCTGACAATAACTGACACTTTGTGGGAACCAGTGACACGAATACAGTGATCAGTGCTAAAAATATGCACTGTAACTGTACTAACACTGGCCGGGAAGGGGTTTACATCTAGGGAGATCAAAGGGTTAAATGTCTGCCTAGCAAGTGCTTGTTGCATTCTTTGTGTTATGTTTTTACTAAGGGATGTGCCGGTTTTTATCCCCGGCTTTGCAGGAAAACAAAACCGGCACATCCTGCTGACAGGAGAGAGCTCTGTGTTTACATTCACAGAGCTCTGTCCTGGCATCCTCTTCGCTTGTCAGCGGGTGCCGGTGGTCAATCATTAGCCGGGACCCACTAATCAGCCTGTGCTGCGTCTAATCACAGCACAGCCGGCGAGGAGCATGCGCTCTCTACCTGCAAAAGCTGGATCACATATTAGATATGTGATCTAGCACATTGGCAGCTGCTCTGCCACCGCAGTGTTATGTGAGGCGGTCAGCAAGCAGTTGAAGACTTGGTGAGAGGTGGGTTGCCATAATCTGCAAGTATGTACAGCACACAACTGCTTCCCCTAGCCATGATTGGTCCAGGATCCTGACCCCTGCTGCTGCGCCATCATTGCCGCCTCATCAGTGGCCATCATTGCCGCCTCATCAGTGGCCATCATTGCCGCCTCATCAGTGGCCATCATTGCCGCCCCATCAGTGGCCATCATTGCCGCCCCATCAGTGGCCATCATTGCCGCCCCATCAGTGGCCATCATTGCCGCCCCATCAGTGGCCATCATTGCCGCCCCATCAGTGGCCATCATTGCCGCCTCATCAGTGGCCATCATTGCCGCCTCATCAGTGGCCATCATTGCCGCCTCATCAGTGGCCATCATTGCCGCCTCATCAGTGGCCATCATTGCCGCCTCATCAATGGCCATCAATGCAGCCTCATCAATGGCCATCAATGCAGCCTACCAGTGTCCATCAATGGAGCCTCATCAATGCCCATCAATGCAGTCTCATCAGTTTCCATCAATGCAGCCTACCAGTGCTCATCAGTGCATCCTCATCTGTGCCCATCAATGCATCCTCATCTGTGCCCATCAATGCATCCTCATCAGTGCCCATCAATACAGCCTACCAGTGCTCATCAATGTATCCTCATCAGTGCCCATCAATGCATCCCCATCAGTGCCCATCAATGCATCTTCATCATTGCAGCCTACCAGTGCCCATCAATGGAGCCTCATCAATGGTCATCAATTCAGCCTTATCAATGCAGCCTTATCAATGCAGTCTCATCAGTGTCCATCAATGCAGCCTACCAGTGTCCATCAATGCAGCCTACCAGTGCTCATCAGTGCCCATCAATGCATCCTCATCAGTGCCCATCAATGCAGCCTCATCAGTGCCCATCAATGCAGCCTACCAGTGCTCATCAATGCATCCCCATCATTGCCCATCAATGTATCTTCATCAGTGCAGCCTACCAGTGCCCATCATTGCATCCTCATCAGTGCCCAGATCACACAGAGCTGTGAACTCCTGCTGTTACACATAGCTTGGATTTGAATTGCCCGGTGGCCACTGTCAACAAAGTCCCGCCTCTAGACTGGCTCCTATGATACATGTCACACTGATTCAATTTCCCGGCATTGGATCAGTGTGCCGTCTCTCATAGGAACCAGTCTAGGAGGCGGGGCTTTGTTACAGTGGCCATCGGGTGTTTCAGATCCAAAGTCGGTGTCACAGTGGGACACCCCCACTGTGTGTGTGTGATCACATGTATAGGTATGGAGAGGAGGCAGGGAGGGGTGGACTGATAACGTCATTGATGCAACTCTAATGCAGCCATTTTCTGCATCAATGCAGATTTGTTTAAGGCTGCATCGGGATGCATCAATTACACAATTATGTTCAACACCCCTAGTCCCCAGTACACTGACAGCTTCCTTGGAGGCTCACTCAGGTGGAGATGGACTAGAATGTGAACATGATTGAGCTCATCACTAATGAGAATAGTTTTGGGATTCTGCCATGCACAGAGTCAATCTTGTCAAAAAATCTTTTCTCCAGCTCCTGGTCACTTCTTCAGTTCTGACCTGTTCTTGACATGCCGAGACAATGCAAGTTTATTTTCCCTTTAAAGCTGAATTACACCCTTGCAGCGGGCTCCCACCCCTGTACTGCAAGGGCTAAATGCTTATTGAAGGCTCATTCACACTATGTGCCTGCATATTTGTGCACTGGATAAGGGCAGAAAAACAATTGTTTTCTATAAAGCCTTTTTACAACCCAAGGATGGTGTGGCATGCCCTGCAGTGCAGAAAAATCAGCATGTCTTTTTTTATTTTTCTGCACCGCATGTCCCTACAGAGCAGCACAACAAATGAGGTTTCACTATTGGACACTTGAAATAAATTTAAAAATATAAACTGGTGTGATGCTCCAAAATGCGCATCGCACTACTCCCAGCTGGGGCTGACAGTGCACTAGCCTGCACGATAACACTGTGTTTTGCCTTGCAGGCAAGAATGAATCTAAGCCTAATCTCGGGGTAGAGAAAGAAGCTGTACTACTGACCTAATTTCCCACTTCAGCAGTCTTCCACCATTCTGTGCACCTAAAGAGCTCCAGTCAGTGGTTGTATTTAGTAAAGATACTTAGCACCATCTGGTGGCCAAATACAGTATTTTCCTGTTTAAAGTGGTTGGGAAGTCTATTAAAAAAAAAAAAACACCTGCAAGAGAAAGTCATAATGAGCTAGTATGCATCGCATACTAGCTCATTATGAAATGCTTACCTTAGATCGACGCTGTAGCAATGGTCCCTGAGCACCGCTGTGACCGTTGACATGCTGTGTCCGTCGTCTTCCGGGATCCCGGGCGCCGGCCAATCACATCGCAGATACCAGCGTTGTGATTGGCAGGAGCCGCATTGACATCACTCTTGCGCAATCGCACGGGAGCCGTCATTTACGGCACACTTAGTGAAGAAACGGCGCATGTGCCGATGACGTCGGCACATGCAAATACAGGGAATATCTCCTAAACAGTGCAAGTTTAGGAGATATTCCCGGGACCTACAGGTAAGCCTGAATATAGGCTTACCTCTAGTTTAAAGTGGTTGTCATGACTTGTCAACCACTTTAAAAAAAAAAAAAATAATTCAGCTACCACAGAAAACAGCGTAATAACATTTGCTATTTTGCACAAAAAAATGTACATGCACTTTCACTGGGCAAATTTCTATGCATTTTTTAAAAACAAAAATCTAAATATACCTGTTTGTGTTGTATTTTGTTTTAATCACCACGTATCACTCATGTACGCCTTTGTTTTTACAGGCAGATTGTCTGCATAATGAGTCAGGGGGACACAAACTCCGCCGCTGTCCCTCATGCTGCTGAGGATGTACATGGGGATGACCGGTGGCTCTCTCAGGTAATACAGGGGATTTTTTGGGGTCTTTTCTTTCTTATAAGTAAAAGACTCTTGCACTCTTAGGGTTGATTTACTAAAGCTTGGAAGTGCAAAATTTGGTGCAGCTCCACACAGAAACCAATCAGCTTCAAGGTTTTATTGTCAAAGCTTGTAGATAATAGGGGAGCAAAGCGAGTGACCTGATATCATACCGTAGTATATTTTATTCATTTTTATTTTATTCCTTTAAAAAAAATTGCTGCCATTACACATAGGTAAAGCAAAGAATCGCATGCAAACCCGCAAGGGCTGCACTGTGTGCTCTCCCAGGGCGGGACTTCCAATGACGTCACTTTCAGTCCATGGAGCACACTCTGTGTTGAGCTTCCGGGTTTACATGCGATTCTTTGCTTTACCTATGTAAGTGTAATGGCAGCAATTTTTTTAACCTAATAAAAAAAAAACAAATAAAAGATACTACGCTATGGTGGTTCCCCTCTTGATGCTCTGCGTTTACAGGAAGTGGATTGAATAATGCTTAGTGCCATTTAACCTAAAAGAGGAGGGGCGCCGCATTGCTCGATCAATAAGTGTGCTGGGGACAGAACTGAAGATTAGGTAACTATAGGTGCCGGAGCTTCATCATGTCAGTGTTTCAGTAAATATTGAAGGCAAAGCCTCAACATGACATGCAAGAAACTAACATCTTTAAAAAAGAGGTCAGGTATGGAAACACATACAGTATCTCATAAAAGTGAGTACACCCCTCACATTTTTGTAAATATTTTATTATATCTTTTCATGTGACAACACTGAAGAAATGACACTTTGCTACAATGTAAAGTAGTGAGTGTACAGCTTGTATAACAGTGTAAATTTGCTGTCATCTCAAAATAACTCAACACACAGCCATTAATGTCTAAACCGCTGGCAACAAAAGTGAGTACACCCCTAAGTGAAAATGTCCAAATTGGACCCAATTAGCCATTTTCCCTCGATGGTGTCATGTGACTCGTTAGTGTTACAAGGTCTCAGATGTGAATGGGGAGCAGATGTGTTAAATTTGATGTTATTGCTCTCACTCTCTCATACTGGTCACTGAAAGTTCAACATGGCACCTCATGGCAAAGAACTCTCTGAGGATCTGAAAAAAAAGAATTGTTGCTCTACATAAAGATGGCCTAGACTATAGGAAAATTGCCATGACCCTGAAACTGAGCTGCAGCACGGTGGCCAAGACCTTACAGCGGTTTACCAGGACAGGTTCCACTCAGAACAGGCCTCGCCATGTTCGACCAAAGAAGTTGAGTGCATATGCTCTGCATCATATCCAGCAGTTGTCTTTGGGAAATAGATGTATGAGTGCTGCTAGCATTGTTGCAGAGGTTGAAGGGGTGGGGAGTCAGCCTGTCAGTGCTGCACACTGCATCAAAGTAATCTGCATGGCTGTCATCCCAGAAGGAAACCTCTTCTAAAGATGATGCACAAGAGAGCCCGCAAACAGTTTGCTGAAGACAAGCAGACTAAGGACATGGATTACTGGAACCATGTCTTGTGGTCTGATGAGACCAAGATAAACTTATTTTGGTTCAGATGGTGTCAAGTGTGTGTGGTGGCAACCAGGTGAGGAGTACAAGTGTTCCTTGCCTACAGTCAAGCATGGTGGTGGGAGTGTCATGGTCTGGGGGTGCATGAGTGCTGCCAGCACTGGGGAGCTACAGTTTATTGAGGGAACCGTGAATGCCAACATGTACTGTGACATACTGAAGCCGAGCATGATCCCCTCCTTCAAAGACTGGGCCCCAGGGCAGTATTCCAACGTAACGACCTTAAGCACCTTCCAACATGACCACTGCCTTGCTAAAGAAGCTGAGCGTAAAGGGGATGGACTGGCCAAGCATGTTTCCAGACCTAAACCCTATTGAGCATCTGTGGGGCATCCTCAAATGGAAGGTGGAGGAGCGCAAGGTCTCTAACATCCACCAGCTCCGTCATGGAGGAGTGGAAGAGGACTCCAGTGGCAAATTGTGAAGCTCTGGTGACCTCCATGCCCAAGAGGGTTAATGCAGTGCTGGAAAATAATGGTGGCCACACAAAATATTGACACTTTGGGCCCAGTTTGGACATTTTCCAAGAGGTGTACTAACTTTTGTTGCTAGCGGTTTAGACATGAATGGCTGTGTGTTGAGTTATTTTGATGGGACAGCAAATTTACACTGTTATACAAGCTGTACACTCACTACTTTACATTGTAGCAAATTGTCATTTCTTCAGTGTTGTCACATGAAAAGATTTAATAAGATATTTCCAAAAAGGGTGTACTCACTTTTGTGAGATACTGTACTTGTCTTGTGACAGGTGCACATTAACAACATGCATGAAAAAGCTGTAGGTTTACCAATTTTTTATTTGAGAATAACAATGCAATGTAATTCCTCCTAAAAAAAATGATTAATTGAAACAATTTATTTTCACTCTTTCAGCACAACAGGTTTGTATTGGACTGTAAGGACAAAGAACCAGATGTCTTGTTTGTAGGTGACTCCATGGTGCAGTTAATGCAGCAGTATGAGGTAATAAGCGTTATTTCTTTTTCCTTTCTTTTTTCTTTTTTTGTAAGTAGGTTGTCTCTAAAACACGCTAAGCTGCTTATTTCTAGGATTTAGATTTAATACATATAATTATAATGTACTTCATTTTATATATAGTGTTTTTTTATATTCTTCCATTATTTTGCTAAAGACTAAATAAGTGAATACAGACACAGTTGAATAAGTCAGAGGATTGGTCTTTCACCAATGAGATCCCACCTCCAGCATACAGATTAGTCTTTCCCTAGTGAGATCGCACACACACACACACACACACTCACGCTATTTGCAGTCACATACTCCCACATAGCTAAACCCAGACACACAGTCTGGACATTCAGCACTCAGAAAGAACATCGGTTGAACAGCAGTCTCTGCCATTTTCCACCTCTGCACAAGTAAATTTTCTCTTTACTTCCCACTGTACAGTATTGTGTGTGTTAGGACACACATTGGCTTTCCCTTGTATCCTGGCCACAGCACAAACACACATCACTTCCCAGGATCCATACTAGCAGTGAGATGTCCTTCCAATACATAGAATATTCTAACCAGTTGAATACCAACAGAGTATGTACATTAACCCTTCAGTGACCAATCTGCACTGTATGTGCATTAACCTCTCAGTGATCAGATGCATTAACCAATCAGTCCTCTAGCTTATAAGCATTAACCCCTGAGTGACATACCTGCAGTGTATGTGATCTGCTTCAAAAGAATGTGCATTAACCTGTCAATAATAAATATTTTGTGCGTCTGCATTAACCACTCACTATCCATTCTTCTGCGCAAATGTGCTAACTTCTCCACACCCATTCTTCAGCCAATGTGCATTCTCCTTCATTCTCATTCTCTAGGCATGTATGTTAACCTCCACAATCCTATATATACATACTGTATGCTCTTATACTCTCCTTCTCTTCTTCATATTATGTGTGCTGTCTTTCCCTCCGCATTCTATTCCTGAACATACTGCCCTGTGTCATACCTACCATATTCCTCACCTGCACATACTGCCCCTGGTCATGCTCTCTGCACATACTGCCTGCTGTCACTCTTCACACTACTCTCCTGCATGTATTGCCTGCTAAGACCATTGCAAAGCATTGTTATATTTGCAGCCTTTCCCATTCTGGAATAGCTACATATTTTATAAACTGTAAAAAATACAAAACTGTAAAACATCAGTTTAACTTGTGTTTGTATCTGACAAGGCAGTCAGATGAAATCGATCCGGTGGCTGGGCAGTTGCCACCTTGCTTCCAAACCCCCCCTATAATGTGCGCCCCTGCCATGTATCCCAGGCTCAGCTTTACACATCTGCAGGCCCGAGACCAAAGTGGCATATGCTGCCGAATATAGGGGAGGTAGCCGAGTGGACATGCTGCTGTTCTCCTCCCCTTCTTCTTGCTGACCCGGAAGTGACATGTAAAATGTCCCTCTTTTACTTTCCCTGGCCAGCATGGCCAGGAAAAAGTTGAATGCAGTGAGATCTGCACTGCATTAGGTTCATTGGAGCACAGGTGAGATATCCAGGGTATTTTACTTTTTATCCCCTATGTGATGGATAAAAAGTTAAATAAAAATTGTAAAAAAAAAAATTCAGTTCCACCCAAGCACAATAATATCCCCAAAACATTTTGTAGTGCCACTCCACACGTCAAGGGTTCCTACGCACGAACAACGCTGATTGCAATACATGTTACATATCACCGGGCACATTAGAATGAGCGCAATAATTCTAGTACCTGTGCAATTAGAATTCTAGAGCTCCTGTGTAATGCTAAACTGATAACCTGCCTATGGAAAATATAGGGTACTGACATTTGTCGCAATTTTAAGGTTTGACATGTTGGGTATCTCTTTACTTGGCGCAACCTACTCTAATCTTCAGGCCTAAAATATTTTTTTAAACGTGTGCGAAAAACGGCTCCAGCAAATAAAGGGTTCACGCAAACAGTATTTATAGTGAGGGCAGGAAGTATGGATTGTGCTGTTGAGATGGCTTTTCAGTCTATATATTTTTAGTTTAACAAAAAAGTAAGGTAGACAGTTTTTTTCAAATTCTGTTTCCATTTCCTTCTATATAGTTAAAAAAAAATAAACCTTGCAGTTATTAAATACAACAAAAAAGTTCCATTTCACAGAAAATTATATATATATATATATATATATATATATATTATAATATATAAAATTCATTAGTGTACAGTGTTGCATGAAAGAAAGCATGTCAGACCATCACAGCAATGAAAAATGGCCTGGTAATGAAAGGGTATATACAGGATGGCACTCAATTGGTTAAACAGCAGAGTGGCGGCCGTGGTGTTCTGGAGTGCCTTTCTTAAATGCCACCATGTTTAAATGGTGTGTGCACACACAAGTGCCTATAATCACACTGTCATTGAACAGCACAGATCTTAGGAAATATGCATAGAGCCAATCAGAGTGGCTCTGTGCCTTGGGATCACTGAGATTGCCAGTCACAGCAAACATAATTATAAATAGTAATACTGTTTACATTTGAGAGCTTTCCCCTTTCTTTCACACTTTCACAATGAGGGTTAATGTGTTCAGGCAGCAGCAGATACAAGGTAGAGGGTTAATAAATGTTATTGTGGGATACTTTTTTTTGATTATTCCATCACCACCATCCATCCTTCTTTCTCTCCAGTACTGGAGAGGAAGGGGGATGTCTGCAGGAGTCCAACATTGCACATTGGATCCATTGATTGTGGGTGCAATGTGTTGCAGGCTCATGTAGAAAAATAAATCCACTTTTTTTTTTTTTTTTTCCAGCAAAACATTTTTATATTTTTTTTAAAAAATTTGAACGTACCCTTTTAAGCATTTTTCTTTCTTAATTCTACTTGTCATCTTCTAAATACGAAATCTGTAATGATTGAATTCTGCAATCAGCTTCCACATGCTTTCCTGTCTCTGTGTGTAGCTTTAAAACACAATGCAGGTATTTGTACTCAGTAGTCTAAAGCTCCCAATTCTAACAAGTTCTATTCCAAAGTCCAAACTTAAATTCAAAGCTTTATGCACACAGGGCGTTAAAAACATGGCTGTTCGGGGTGTTTTCTTTTTTTTTTTCTGCCTCCAAACACCCTTTTATGTTAGCCCGTGTGTCTTTGCACACCTAGGTGATTACAGGGAGAATAAACCCAGTGGTAACGCATTAAGGAGATTAGCGTTTTGCCACAAAATAAGGCCCAATGCACCCAAACACGTGTAAACGTGTCTAAGCATGCCTAAACACTTGGTGAATTTAGCACATGAGCGTTCATTCCAGTGGCCAGAATACATGAATATTCTGGCCAATAAAGTGTGAGTGCCCAGATGTTTGACACGCCTAAACACATTTTCAAAACGTGGTTTTAGGCAAATTTTATCTATGCCTTTTCCTCCCCTGGAGCAAAGGCATCCAGGGGAGGAAAAAACTGTCCTGTGTTCTTGGGGCCATTAAAGTCAAAGTTCAGGGCAAACCCAGGCATTGGATATAGCAGGCTGTTAGGGTTCAGCGGCTGTGAAAAAAGCAAAGGTCAGTGGCAAAGAACCAACATGATGGTTGAAGGCACAATCAAAAAAGATGTAATGTAATCATTTTACCATAAGTTAGACAATGCACTTTAATATCTTATAAAGTAGGTAGATGCTGTATGAATAAATGTTCACAATCTGCCTGTTTTGGTCTCTTCATCGAGTTTAAAAGCAAAATTTTATTTTCAGATTTTGTAATCATACATTAATATTTAATCTCCCAATATCTTAAACAGATTTGGAGGGAACTGTTCTCTCCACTGCATGCACTGAACTTTGGCATTGGTGGGGACACCACACGCCACGTCCTTTGGAGACTTCAAAATGGAGAACTAGAGGATATCAAACCGAAAGTAAGAAAACTTGTTATATATTCTTGTTCCAATCTGACTTTTATTTTAAAACGAAAATTTGAGCTACTTCTCTGGTTTTGTCCGTCTAACACTTGTAAATAAGTATGTCGTAGATGGATGAAATATTCTATAATTTCACGTAACAGATTGAATACCATTTTACTAATGTAATGTAGAAAAAACTAACACGGAAGTTGGTAGTACAACCAAGAAACGGTGACTGGAAACGA
>BLSH010015495.1:363269-390381 GCA_018402905.1 Glandirana rugosa
CTGAGATTGAGCTACTTATCCCATCCTCCAAATCGTTTATGAATAAATGAAATAGGATTGGTCCCAGGACAGAACCCTGGGGGACCCCACTTTCCACACCAGACCATTCAGGGTACTTCCTGTTTATCACCACCCTCTGGACTCGCCCCCGTAGCTAGTTTTCAAACCAGGTACTCACCCTATGGTCTATGCTGACAGACCTTAGTTTGTACAGTATATGTTTAAGGGGAACTATATCTAATTCCTTAGCAAAATCTAGATATACCACATCTACAGGACTTCCTTTATCTAGATGGCAACTTACTTCATCATAGAAGGTTAGTAGATTGGTCTGGCAAGAACAATTCTTCATGAATCCATGCTGATTACTGCCAATGATACCGTTTTCATTGCTAAAATCTTGTATAAAATCCCTTATCATCCCATCCAAGAGTTTGCAGACAATTGATGTTCGGCTAACTGGTCTATAATTCCCAGGGATTTATCTCGGCCCTTTCTTAAATCTTGCTGCTACATTGGCTTTTTTCCAATCAGTTGGTACCATTCCAGTCAGTAGACTGTCCATAAAAAATAGGAACAATGGTCTGTCTACCATTTGGCTGAGTTTCTTAACCACTTCAAGACTAAGCCTGTTTTTTTTAATTCTGTGCTTACGAGTTAAAAACAGTTTTTTTTGCTATGAAATTACTTAGAACCCCCAAACATTATATTTTTTTTCTAACACCCTAGAGAATAAAATGGCGGCCATTGCAAAACTTTGTCACACCGTATTTGCGCAGCGGTCTTCCAAGCATGCTTTTTTTAAAATAAATTCAGTTTCTCCTACGTGCACTGACAGACGCAGCTCTTCATTGACTTGTAGGGTTTATGCTCGTCCCACTTGGAGTTAACTAGGCAGGGAAAAGAAACAGCTGGCCCCTCCCATGGGGGCCGTCCTCTCTTCCTACATTAAACCCCCTCATAGCATAGCTCTTCAGTTTCAATGCCTAGTTTGCAAGGAGTTGACCTGGCTTCCCTTCAGAATTGCGGTCCTGTTTGTGACCATTTTTCTTTTATTTTTATTTTATTTTATTTTCTTCTATCAAGCAATTGATCTGCTATCAAGAAGCCGGTCGGGGCATAGAGAGTCCTTGAGCTCTGTACTTTCCCCGACCTGGCCAACAAGATGCAAAGCCAGTCCCGCTGTACGTGGACCCGCCGCATCGTGCCCGTTCCGTGCGGGCGGCCTGGGGTAACCCCCTCTAGCGCCCTTTACTGGATGCGATTCGGCAAGGGCGACTTTCTGGCCTGCAGCATACCGTCCATGAGAGGGCGGAAAGTCTGCGATTGGGTGGCTACCCGCGGCGTCGGAGTGGTAAGTGAGAGCCCCTGCCTCCCCCCCCCCCCCTAGGGGCGAGAAGGGGGGCACGACGGCCACAAAACAAAAAAAAAATTTTTTTTATTGCTGGGTAGCCACTGGTGGGACGCGTAGAGCTCCCGTTTACCCCCGCCCCCCCCTACCCCCCCCCAGCACCTCCGCGATCGTTGGGCGTTCGTATGATCGGGCGGCGCAGCTCTTCTGACGATCTGCACAGAAACAGGCAGCAAACAGCAAGTATAGCTGGGCTCTCCTGTGGGTGCTGGGGATGGTGGGTGCAGTCCTCCTGGGTTCCCTGGTGCACTGTGGGGTGGTGGTGTGCGGCTGTGTGGGGGTGCCTTTAACCCTTTCTATGCATCTATGTGTTCCTATGGGAGCTGAACCCAGGGCGGATGTCTCCAACAGGCCCCCCAGGAAGCGTTCCCTTCCTCCTTGCTTTTCAATGATTTTTTTGTGAGAGGATCAGGGGACGGCAGCTGCGATTATAATTGGTATCGCACTGCGATGCGATTTAGCCAGGATGGCGAATCGCTGATTTCTGCGCATGTGGGGTGGTCCTCCAGGCCCCCTAGGGCGTCCGCGGCTTACCCATGTGATCTTTTTCCTGATCGCCTTTTTTGTTGTAAATGGCATCCGCAGCATTCCTTTTAGGGCAGTGGAATTTACGCCTGGCAGCATATTGCTTGCTGGCTCAGTTCCTAACATGACCTGCCTGAGGTTTGCATGTCCTCCCTGTGCATGTGGGTTTCCTCCCGGTGCTCCGGTTTCCTCCCACACTCCAAGGGACTTAACGGTTCACTGTCCCTTGAGGAAGGCTTTTTTAAAAAAGAAAATAAATGGGTGTCGCCTTGGTGTCCCGCCTATGGTCGCTTTCATAAGAAGGGCCCCGCTACCCAAGACAGAGACGCTGTTTAGGTCGCTCTTCCTGGTGACAGGCTCTGCTCTGCGACCAGCCCTGACGTTCGCCATGGCGGCGCTATATCTGTCTGAGCTTATGACGGAGCTCCAGAATCTTCTGGACTGCGGCCGCCTGCTGGTTACGCCGCAGAGGTTTGTCCGTTTGCTCCGAGGTCTCCAGTACCTTGGTGATGCGGCGTTGATTTACTGCCTATGTGCTCCAGGGTAGCGGTGTTGCTGTATCCTTAGACGTGTACTCTGGTTGCGTTTTCTGGTCCAGTGACCGTGCTTCCAGAAAAGGTCTCGCAGACCTTCCCTTTCAGGGTGGACGTCTGTTCGGTCCTCAGCTGGGTGAGATCATTAAGATTTCACGGGAGGCAGGTGCCTTCCTCCCAGAGCCCCGGAGGCGTTAGTTTTCGCCGTAGACAGGGGCCCCCTCCCTCGGGTCAGAAGAAGTTTTTTTTTTCGCGCCCTGGGCGCAACAGGTAGGGACCCGCTCCGGTAAGGTCGCTGCAGGGGCCGGAAGACGGCAGTGGCAGCGCAAAACCGCTGCCACAGTGGTGTCCACCGGGTACAGGATAGAGTTCATCACTCTACCCCCAGACAGGTTCTTCCCATCGAATTAGGGCTTCCGCAGGAATGCCGGGAGGCCCCCTTTGGCGGTACAAGCACTCTCAGACCGGGGGTGATCGTACCAGTGTCCCCAGGAGAGAGGTTTCGAGGGGTCTACTCGAATCCTTTCGTGGTCCCCAGAAAAAGGGGGGGGGGGGGTTTGGCCCGTACCGGACCTGAAGACCCTGAACCGGTATGTCATGGCGCAAAAATTCCGGATGGAATCTATCCGCTCGGTCGTGGCCGCCCTCCATCAGTGGGAATTTTTTGGCATCCTTGGACATCAGGGATGCGTACTTTCCATGTACCCATTCATCCACGACATCAGCGATTCCTGCGCTTTGCGGTGGGAGACCTCCATGTTCATTTGTGGCACTCCCCTTCGGCCTGGCCTCAGCACATTGAGTCTTCACAAAGTTGCTAGCTCCGGTGTTGGCGTTGTTGCGCCAGAGAGGCATTGCGGGTAGTGGCATACCTGGACGATCTGCTCCTGCGAGCGGAGTCTGCCTCGGCTCTGGAGGAGAATGTGAGTATCACAATGGCCTCACTACTGGACTTCGGCTGGTTACTGTACCTGAAGAAGTCGTCGGTGTCTCCATCCCGCCGCCTGGAGTATCTGGGTCTCATTTTAGACACAGAACAGGCGAAGGTGTTCCTCCTTCCGACCAAATTGCAGTGTCTACAGTCAGCAGTGCGCACCCTCTTGTCGCACCGTCAGTCTTCGTTACGGTTTTGTATGCGGGTGCTGGGACTCATGGTCTCGTCGTTCGAGGCGATACCATTTGCCCAGAGTCACACTCGTCTCCTTCAGTGAGCAATCCTGGCCCGGTGGGACAGCTCCCCTCGGTCTTGGACCTTCTGATCTGTCTGAGCTCCCAGACCAGGGCGTCTCTGACCTGGTGGCTTCGGGACTCGGCCCTATCTCAGGGGAAGACGTTCCTGCCCCTTCAGTGGGTGATCATCACCACGGATGGCAGCCTTGCGGGCTGGGGTGGAATCCTGGGGCAGCTATCTGCCCAGGGCCATTGGTCGGCTCAGGAGGCTCGCCTCCCCATCAACGTTCTGGAGCTGAGAGCAATCAGATTGTGCCTTTTTCACTGGACAATGAGATTGCAGGGTCGTCCGATTCGAATTCAATCGGACAATTCCACAGCGGTGGCGTATGTGAACCATCACGGCGGCACGAAGAGTCAAGCAGCTGCAGCGGAGGCAGCTCTGATACTGCGTTGGGCGGAACTTCACGTTCCGGCGATCTCAGCCATTTACTTTCCAGGCGTGGAAAACTGGTAGGCGGATTTTCTCAGACGCTGGACCAGGGAGAGTGGTCCCTCCACCTGGAGGTGTTCAATCAGATTTGCCGCAGATGGGGGACGCCGGACGGGGATCTCATGGCGTCCTGGTTCAATCACAAAGTGAGAACCTTTGTGTCCAGAAGGAAGGATCCGTTGGCAGTGGCCACGGACGCTCTGGTGGCCTCCTGGGGTCGTTATCATCTTCTGTACGCCTTCCCTCTGATAGGACTGCTTCCACGATTGGTACGCAGAATAGTGGCGGAGGGGATACCAATATTCCTGGTGGCTCCAGATTGGCCCCGGCGCACTTGGTACGCCAACGTGGTGCAAATGGTGGCAGACGCCCCTTGGAGGCTCCCGCTGCGAGACGATCTCCTGTCTCAGGGACCCATCTTGCACCCTGCTTTACCCTCGCTGCCTTTGACGGCTTGGCTATTGAGTCCCAGGTACTAAGGGACAGAGGAGTAGCCGACTCCGTAACCCCTACCTTGTTAAAAGCTTGCAAGTGTACTTCTCGCAAGATTTATCACCGCACCTGGAAGGCTTACATAGCTTGGTGCGAGGCGGAGGGTTATAACCCTCGCTCTTATGTCGTGTCCAGGGTCCTGAACTTTTTACAGCAGGGCTCGAACAAAGAACTGGCTTTGAGTACTCGGCTTTGGCGATTCTCTTTCAGAGGCCTTTAGCTTCGCACTCGCTGATTCGTACCTTTGTACAGGGTGTGCGACATGTGGCGCCTCGGGTGAGGACTCCGATGGCTCCGTGAGATCTGAAATTGGTGCTTTCTGTTCTTCAGAAACCACCTTATGAGAATATCAGGGAGATTTCTCTACATCTGCTGTCACAGAAGGTGGCCCTTTTAGTGCCATCACTTCTGCCAGGTGGGTGTCGGAATTAGCAGCACTTTCGTGCAAGTCTCCCTACTTAGTCATACATAAGGATAAGGCGGTCTTGCGAACCTCTCCTTCCTTCCTTCTGAAGGTGGATTCTTCATTTCACATTAATGAAGATATTGTTCTGCCTTCTTGTGCCCTCGCCCATCGCACCCAAAAGAGTTTGAGTTGCATGCTTTGGACGTGGTGAGGGCCTTACGGGTGTACTTGGCTGCTACAGCTTCTTTTCGAAAGCTGATGCCTTGTTTGTTTTGTCAGAGGGCCCGCGCAAAGGGTTGGCGGCCTCTTTGGCTACGATTTTCATTGGATTAGGAAAACCGTGACCCATGCGTATTCTGTTCGGGGCAAGGCTCCCCCTTTTCCGGTCATGGCTCATTCTACCAGGGCGGTTAGCACTTCCTGGGCTTTCGGACACCAGGCCTCGGTGTCACAGGTGTGCAAGGCGGCTACATGGGCCTCGGTTCACACTTTCACTAAGTTTTTTATAAGGTTGATGTGTTTGCATCTTCGGATGCTGCTTTTGGCCGCAAAGTTTTGCAGGCGGCAGTGTAGGCGCGTTTGGCGCCTCCTTAGAGGTTCAGTTGGGTACTGTTGTTAGCGTTTACCCACCCCTCTTTTTGACACAGCTTGGGGACGTCCCCACAAGTCAATGAAGAGCTGCCTCTGTCAGTGAACGTAGGAGAAAAAGGGATTTTATTAAAACTTACCGTAAAATCCTTTTTTCCGAGTTCACTGACAGACGCAGCACCCACCCCTCTGGGCTCTGTTTTGGTACGGCTTGTGTACGAACTGAAGAGCTATGCTATGAGGGGGTTTAATGTAGGAAGAGACGACGGCCCCCATGGGAGGGGCCAGCTGTTTCTTTTCCCTGCCTAGTTAACTCCTAGTGGGACGAGCATAAACCCCACAAGTCAATGAAGAGCTGCGTCTGTCAGTGAACTCGGAGAAAAGGATTTTACGGTAAGTTTTAATAAAATCCCTTTTTTTTAAGTTAAAAAATAAGAAAACAGTAAAGTTAGGCCATTTTTTTTCCATATTGTGAAAGATAATGTTACGCTGAGTAAAATGATACCCAACATGTCATGCTTCAAAATTGCGTCCGCTCATGGAATGGCGACAAACTTTGGCGACCTTTAAAAAATTCTATAGTTTGGCTTTTTTGCGTTACAGAGGAGGTCTAGTGCTAAAATTATTGCTCTCGCTCTAACGATCGCGGCGATACCTCACGTGTGGTTTGAACACCGTTTTCATATGTGGGCGGGACTTACGTATGCATTCACTTGTGCGTGCGAGCTCGGCGGGACGGAGCGCTTTAATTTTTTTTTTTTAAATTATTTATTTTGCTTTTTACTTTTTATTTTTACACTGTTCTTTAAAAAAAAAATGATCACTTTTATTCCTATTACAAGAAATGTAAACATTCCTTGTAATAGAAAAAAGCATGACAGGTCCTCTTAACTATGAGATCTGGGGTCATAAAGTCCTCAGATCTCATATTTACACTAAAATGCTCACAGACACTGGGGGAGACGGATCGGATCATCTCCGCCGCTGCCGGCGGGTCCGGTAAGCGGCGGAGATGACCGGAAATCGGCGGGAGGGGGGGACGACACCTCTCCTGCTGCTGATAAAAGTGATCTTGCGGCGAATCCGCCGCTAAGATCACTTTTATCAGATGCAGAATCGCCTGCTGAAAAAAACGGTATCTGAATGGTGCCTGCAAGGTGCAGGCACCATTCAGATATCACCACTCAAACCCAAGGACGTCATATGACGTCCGGCAGTACGGAAGTGGTTAAGGACCCTCGGGTGTAATCCGTCTGGTCCCGGTGACTTATTAATGTTAAGTTTATCAAGTCTATTCCTAATTTTGTCCTCTGCTAGCCATGAGGGTGCTTCCTGTGACGTGTTAATGAGATTAACATTACCGACTTGGTTACTGAGCTCCCGTGTTTCCCTTGTGAAGACTGAGGAAAACAATAAATTCAAAACCTTCGCAATTTCTCCATCTTTTGTAACCATCCTTCCTCATCCTTTATGTTCATCCAATATGTTCTGACCTCACTTTCTTACTATTTATATACTTATAGAATTTCTTGGGTTTTTTTTTTTACTCTCCGTTGTGTGCCTTTCGTGCTCTATCTTAGCCGCCCTGATTGCACTCTCTACATTTCTTATTGCATTCTTTGTAAAGTTGAAATGCTGATGATGACCCCTCAGCCTTGTTTTTTTTTAAGGCTTTTTCCTTTGCTTTTTATATGCAATTTTAAGTTGGAGTTAAGCCACCCGGGACTTTTGTTAGCTCTTTTGAATTTATTTCGGAATGCACTGGCCAATACCTATATGTTCTTAAAGCACTCCCATTTTTCCTCTGTGTTCTTTGTTCCTAGGATTTTGTCCCATTTAATATCTTTTAGCAAAGAGTGTAGTTTAGGAAAGTTGGCTCTTTTGAAATTCAGTGTTTTTGTATTACCCTTGTGTTTTCCTATTTGTGTGATTTATACTGAAACTAATTGATCTGTGGTCGCTGTTTCTGAAGTTGCCCTGTACTTCCACATCTGTTATTAGGTCTGTATTATTAGTAATCAGTAGGTCTAGTAAAGCTTCGTTTCTTGTTGGTGCATTTACCATCTGACCCATCAAACTGTCCTGCAAGACATTCAGAAAATGGTGAGCCTTAGATGAATGCGCAGTTCCTTCCGCCCAGTCTATACCTGGATAATTAAAATCCCCCATTATAATGACACTTCCCATTCTTGCCGACATTCCAAACTGTGATAGAGGGTTCGCCTCCCACTCCTCTCTCTGGTTAGGGGGCCTATAGCATACTCCCAGTATTACTTTCCCCTTGGTTTCCTCCATTTGAAGCTCTACCCATAAGGATTCCACCTCCTTCCTTGCTCCGTTAGTGATGTCGTCCCTCACGTTTACTTGCACCCCAGGCAACAAAAGTGAGTACACCCCTAAGTGAAAATGTCCAAATTGGGCCCAATTAGAAATTTTCCCTCCCCCGGTGTCAAGTGACTCGTTAGTGTTACAAGGTCTCAGGTGTGAATGGGGAGCAGGTGTGTTAAATTTGATTTTATTGCTCTCACTCTCTCATACTGGTCACTGGAAGTTCAACGTGGCACCTCATGGCAAAGAACTCTCTGAGGATCTGAAAAAGAATTGTTGCTCTACATAAAGATGGCCTAAACTGGTCTGCAGCATGGTGGCCAAGACCATACAGCGGTTTAACAGGACAGGTTCCACTCATAACAACAGGCCTCGCCATGATCAACCAAAGAAGTTGATTGCAAATGCTCAGCTTCATATCCAGAGGTTGTCTTTGGGAAATGGATATATGAGTGCTGCCAGCGTTGCTGTAGAGGTTGAAGGGGTGGGGGGTCAACCTGTCAGTGCTCAGACCATACACCGCACACTGCATCAAATTGGTCTGCATGTCTACCGTCCCAGAAGGAAGCCCGCAAACAGTTTGCTGAAGACAAGCAGACTAAGGACATTGCTTACTGGTACCATATCCTGTGGTCTGATGAGACCAAGGTAAACTTATTTGGTTCAGATGGTGTCAAGCGTGTGTGGCTGCATCCAGGTGAGGAATACAAAGACAAGTGTGTCTTGCCTACAGTCAAGAATGGTGGTGGGAGTGTCATGTTCTGGGGCTGCATGAGTGATGCTGGCACTGGAGAGCTACAGTTCATTGAGGGGAACCATGAAGGCCAACATGTAATGATCCCCTCCCTTCGGAGACTGGGCTGCAGGGCAGTATTCCAACATAACGACCCCAAACACACCTCCAAGACTACCACTGCCTTGCTAAAGAAGCTGAGGGTAAAGGTGATGGACTGGCCAAGCATGTCTCCAAACCTAAACCCCATCGAGCATCTGTGGGGCATCCTCAAACGGAAGGTGGAGGAGAGCAAGGTTTCTAACATCCACCAGCTCTCTGATGTCGTCATGGAGGAGTGGAATAGGACTCCAGAGGTAACCTGTGAAGCTCTGGTGAACTCCATGCCCAAGAGGGTTAAGGCAGTGCTGGAAAATAATGATGACCACACAAAATATTGACACTTTGGGCAAATTGCTAATTAGGCCCAATTTGGACATTTTCACTTAGGGGTGTACTCACTTTTGTTGCCAGTGGTTTAGACATTAATGGCTGTGTGTTGAGTTATTTTGAGGGGACAGCAAATGTACACTGTTATACAAGCTGTACACTCACTACTTTACATTGTAGCAAAGCGTCATTTCTTCAGTGTTGTTACATGAAAAGATATAATAAAATATTTACAAAAATGTAAGGGGTGTACTCACTTTTGTGAGATACTATACATTGGGTTTAGTTACTCTAGTTACCCTACCATTAATGCCCACGAGATTTATATTTAGCTCAGTGTATGATATTTAAACTCAAATACAGGTACCTACATCCCCAATTATACGAATTAACATTATTCCACCAAAAGAGGAAAGAGAAGGGGCTATGGGATTTTTAATGGTACCACAATAGGCTCACAAAGTCAAAAATGTTAAAATCAAGATATTTTATTTTTGAATACAAAACACACATACTTTAATATTAAAAATGGTAGTGTACATGTCATTCCCAAAGGGGGAGAAGATAGATTCAGATTCTCACAATATGCCGATAAGTGCTTCCCGACATTTTTCACGGTGTAACCGCTTCCTCGAGAGAATGCACACTTCGTAGTGCGTACTGTGAAGCCAAACCACACTGCCAAGGCACTAAGGCCCGGATTGTTCCCCCTGGACGAGCATGGGAGGATACACTTATTATATTTATAAAAGATGATTTGCGCCTGCGGACCGCATAGTCCAAAACAGGCAGGAATACCAAGAAAAAAGTGGGACGGTAGGAAGAGATAGCAGGGCCAAGAAATTCAACTATCACATAGAGAGTATTTTAATGCTGTTAATCCAGAGTAGGAGCTTGGCAGTAAACCAAGTATATTAGTTGTTATTTGGGAGTATTAATTACATCCACAATTAATTATTTTTTTTAAAATTAACACTTTTTGAGGGCTTAGTTAAATTCTCTGATGTCCATAAACCATGTTCAGCCTTGGTACATACTGTATAGCCAGCATCGTCATGGAATAGTAAATAAATATGTAAAGGCTCAAATGTCTACAAATGGACCTAAAACTGATCTGAGAGATACAAAACAATCTTGTCATGCAAAAGTTTTACATTTTCAATATACTTTCTGTGCCTGACCCTTTGTTTTCACCCTACAGGGATTACTGCCACGTGGAGAGAAGCCAAATCCACTGCGAGAGAAGAGTGCACGCGTCAACCAGCTCTTGCGCTCATGGCTCCCACGTCTTCCTGGAGTGCAGCTGCTGGACTTAGATTTTGGCTTTGTTCACTCAGATGGCACTATCTCTAGAAACGACATGTTCGACTTCCTCCACCTCACGGCTATTGGCTATGCTAAGGTCTGCAGGCCACTTCATGAACTGATTATGCAACTGCTGGAGGAAACCCCGGAGGAAAAACTAGTCACTCTGGCCTGATCACCATGTCACTCATCCTGTTGTCAGTGTTACATCATTGGCTGCCCCCCTCCCCCTCGCTAACTACAATTGCCTCAGCTGTACATCTACATGCTCAATGTATATACACCTGCTCAAATCCAACCTCTGCAAACCCCCTTTATTGTCTCCTGTATTATTGATCACCTTACATCATTGAAGCCTCCCCGTGGAGTCAGAGTTGCAGGATTGGGATATGGATTTTTGACGTTGGCAGTGGTGGGATACCAAAAATCATAGAGTGATGTAGGCTGTATATGTCCATGGCTAATCTAGGGAAGAGAGAAAACTCCCTTCAACATTTGGCTGTGAAGCCTTTGTGTAGTGTTTACAAATAATCTGATGTTCAGGATTCTCCTCCTGAGTCAGCAAACTCCCTATTTAATTCAACAGGTTTTACTTTTATGACAATTACACCTTTTCAATTGCCTGCAAAGGTTTACATAGGTAAAGGTTGTATGGCAGACAACCCAGGTGTGAAAGGGGTGCTAATACACAAAACTAGACGTGGAATGATTTAATAAAGAAAATCTAGCATTCATAGCGTCACTTGTGAAAGTGGGAATGTCTGCAATTCAATCATGTCATTGCAAGTGCAGCCTTAACCAAATTGGAAATACCCCTAGTTTATTTTATCTGGTAAGTTTTGTTCTGTAACTGTCCTCTTATTGCGCAGTGCATAAGCAGTCTTGGAAATGTACGTGAATATAATTGTATTGCTTGTATGAATCCTTTATTGATAAAGTGTGTTGTGGTCAGGGACCAAAGCAGAAGTTACTGAAAATAATCTGTCCTGAAAATTCAGATCATCATCTGGGAAGCTGGGCATTATGGGTTACTAAGTGGCTTAGTACCGAAGCATTGAGCAATATGTAGCCATGACTCAACAATAAAAGGTGTGGTTGGTGGAAGGTTAAGGGCCAATAAAAGCTGCAGATAGGATATCTTGTAGTGTATTAAGCGCTCTCTGTGCCTCTCGGATCTGTACAGGTTTAGGACTCAGTTGTAGATTTTGCATCTTCAGAGCTTTTGCTTCTACATATAGCATAATGAATTGGATCGTTCCTCCTCATTGTTATGTGTGTATGGAGAGAAGTTATAAAAATATCAGTGGTACCCTTGTCTCCGTCTTTTTGTTAAGAATATACTTTTTCTCTGAAAATAGGTGAAGAATCTTGTGTATGCAAACCGTAACGCATTCACTGGTAAGCTTAACCCTTTTGCTGTCAAAGCCCTTTTTTTTTTTTTTTTTTTAATCTTTTCGTTTTGCGCACACACAAAAAAGGTAATTTTACAGAAAATTGCACTTAAAACCTCAAAACATTATGGGGGATATTTACTAAAACTGGTTCACACTCTGGTGCAGCTGTGCATACTGACTAATCAGCTTCTAACTTCAGCTTGTTCAATGAAGCATTGACAATTAGCCAAGGTCCACACTGAGGGCGGGTCTGAAATTGTGCAAGTTCAGCTGAACTTGCGCGATTTCAAACCGGCATTTCAGTCCAACCGGGGGGGGGGGGCGATCTGACAGACATCTGTGCGAGTTCATGCACAGATGTCTATTGAAATTGCTGCCAGAGTCGCCAAAAGTAGCACAAAGTCAGCGTTGCACTAATTCAGGCGGTGCCATTGCCAGCAATAGGCTCTGATTTGACATGTCAAATTGGCCCGGTGTAAACAAGGACTTAAACCAGGAAGCTGATTGGTTACTATGCACAGCTGCACCAGATTTGGTGTGCTAGACTCTTTGTAAATCTCCCTGTATATATCTTCTGAAAGCAAAAATCCTGCCGGATAAAATGGTTGCAGTTGCTATTTTGTATGTAACATGGTGACATTCATGCTATTTATCAAATTTTATATTTTCAGGAAAAAAATACACTCCATTTCAGTGCACACAAAAACGACCGGTAATATACAGTGGGCAAAATAAGTATTGAACACGTCACCATTTTTCTAGGTAAATATATTTCTAAAGGTGCTATTGACATGAAATTTTCACCGCATGTCGGTAATAACCCATACATACAAAGAAACCAAAACAAATGAGTTCAGAAATTCAAGTTATGTGTAATAAAATGGAATGGCACAGGGAAAAAGTATTGAAAACATGAAGAAAAGGAGGTGCAAAAAGGCAAGGAAAGCCAAAACACCAGCTGAAATCTATCAGTAATTAGAAAGCAATCCTGCCCCTTGTCAGTGCAAATTAATATCAGCTGGTCCAGTCTCAACTGATGGCCTATAAAAAGGTGTCTCATTACCAAGGTGTCGCACAAGAAACATCTCATGATGGGTAAAAGCAAAGAGCTCTCTCAAGACCTTCACAACCTTATTGTTGCAAAACATACTGATGGCATTGGTTGCAGAAGGATTTCGAACTGTTGCACTGTTGGGGTCATAATCCGGAAGTGGAAAGAACATCATTCCGCCATAAACCAGTCACAACTAGGTGCTCCTCGCTTGATTTCTGACAGGGTGAAAAGAATTATCTGAAGAGTTGTCCAAGAGCCAAGGACCACTTGTGCAGAGCTTCAGAAAGGGCCTGGAACTAGCACGTACAATTGTTTCAAAGGAAACCATAAGTAATGCACTCAACCGCCATGGCCTGTATGCACACTCACCACGCAAGACTCCATTGCTGAAGAAAAAGCATGTTGAAGCTTGTTGTTTGCTGTACAACATTTAAACAAGCCTGTGAAATACTGGGAGAATATAGTATGGGCAGATGAGACCAAAATGGAACTCTTTGGCTGTCATAGCACACATTTGGAGGTAAAATGGCACTGCATATCACCCCCAAAACACCATATCAACAGTGAAGTTTGGAGGTGGGAACATCATGGTGTGGGGCTGTTTTTCAGCATATGGTACTGACAAACCTCATGTCATTTGAAGGAAGGAGGAATGGAAAAATGTGCCAAGACATTCTTGATAAAAATCTGCTGCCATCTACCAGGATGATGAAGATGAAATGAGGGTTGACGTTTTAGCAAGACACTAATCCCAAACACAAATGTTCTCATTGGTTTCAAAGAAAGAAAATAAAGCTGCTAGAATGGCCCAGCCAATCACCTGACTTGAATCCAATAGAAAATCTATGGAAAGAACCAAAGATCAGAGTTCATAGAAGAGGCCCACGGAATCTTCAAGATTTGAAGACTGTGTGAAAGAATTGGCCAAAATCACACCTGAGCAATGCATGTGACTATTTTCTCCATACAGGAGACGTCTTGAAGCTGTCATCATCAACAAAGGATTTTGTACAAAATATTAAATAAAGTTTAGTTAGCGTGTTCAATACTTTTTCCCTGTGTCATTACCTTTTTATTACACATAACTTAATTTCTGAACGTATTTATTTTGGTTGCTTTGTAAGTATGGATTGCATGGGTTGTTACTGACGTAAAAACTTCATATAAATAGCACCTTTAGAAATATATTTACCTAGAAAAATGGTGACGTGTTCAATACTTAATTTACCCTCTGTATAAAAGACAAGGTTGTAGATGACAAATTTGTCAAGCCTTAAATTGCGTGCACCTGTTGCACATTAAAAAAAAAAAATCAAAATTGACCTTGCACCACCCTTAAAAATAGTCTTTTTCAACCAGGGTGGCTTCAGGGGTTCCTTGGCAAATTACCTAAAAATTGCCCCAAAATTGTGTACCAGATAGCAGGTGGATTAAGCCTGACTTTTAATTACACAAAGCCATAGGTTTTCATTGTGCACCCTTATCTAGCAGTCGGCGTCCTAACAACCAATGACGTCATCGATTGATAAGGAGGATGTTGGGCACTTGCACAGCATCCTTGTTTGCCCCCTCCCCTTGTCTTTTTCTGTCAGCACTGGGGGTCTCATTAGCAGTGCGAGGGAGAGAAAATGAGGAAGAAGAGAAACATTGGAATACTAGTCATTACATGTGGAAAGGTGTATTTGCTTGGGAAGAATAAATCGCCTCCAATGTTGAGTGTGGATGTTTCTGCATTATGTAAAACTGTTAGTTTAGTTTTTTACATTTTAGAATGGGGTGTCTCAAGATTGTGCAGAATTTTAAAGGGTACCTTTTACTGAAAAAAGGTTGAGAAACACTGCTTTAAAAGGGACTTTAACAGGTCATCAGTTAAGAGTTGGCAATAATTCTAGAGACATCAATGACAGTTCATACTCTGGCATGTGCATTGATACCTAATATATGTTGTGCAATCTTCATTCTTATATGCGTACACATCCAGCGTGAGCATGTGTGTGTATGTCAGAGCAGGGAGCTTCAAAATGTATTTTGGGTGTTTAATAAATTTTGGGAAGTATAGGCTGTTTTTTAGGAAAAACTGTTTTTGTTTTTCATTTTGGATAGAGCAAGTGAGGGTTATAACCCCTGTCAGGTTTTATTTTTTGCCATCTGTGTCCCTTTTCAGAGATTTTCTGTCACTTCCTGTCCCGAAGCCAACCCTTAGGTCACCAGAACTAGTGTCCCCATTGGAAGATGTCCCCTCTGTTACTGTTCTGGAGACTTCCCAAAATTTGGCATTTTCTTTTACTTTCAATTTCAATGCTAATGGTAAACAGGACAAGTTCAGAGGGTAAATCTCTTTAAGGGGGGCACGGACAGCAATAAAAACTGAGAAGCTTTGGAAGGGGCGGAAGCGGCCGGCTCAGACTCTCAGCAGCCAGGCATATGTGCAGATCCCGACCCCATTGTCACAATCTTGCCCAAATCTGGACTGGCTCTGTGATGTCAGCAGACAGCGGACTTCAACCCGCTGTCTGTTGAAAACGGGGTCACAGGAGTGCAGAATGAACTGCACGCCTGTAAACCACAGGAGAAGTACAGCCAAAAGAGCTTTGGCTGTACTTTGCCTTTAAGCTGTCCAAGCATAGAATGTAGAAATGATCGGGTGACTCTAAACAATTGTTTATACTAGAAAGCTGACCACTCTCGGCTGTTAGTGGCCGTGAGTTTGTTTACGTGCTGATATTGCAACAAAAAGGTAATACTGTAATGGCCATATAGTATTGCATTACATTGTTCCATGTCAGTCTATAATAAAAAAAAAAGTGTATTTATTAAAATTGTCTACCAAAGAAAAGCCTAATAGGTCTTTGAAAAATGTAAAAATTATTTAGGCCTAACAATTAGGCCTGGGATCTAGGCTACAGTGACATCTTGTGAAAAAAGGGTTAACACCCTGACATAGATATAAATGTACAAAGCTTACCTGCAGGTCCGTTCACAATGCACCAAGTATAGCATGGTTCACTGCTAGTCTTGGGAAGCTCTCATCACTCTCATAAAGCTGGGTAACTGCTGGTTTTCTCCTGAAATGGTTTGGCAAAATATACTATTCTTGGGTTTGTGGTCAAACTTACAACCAGATATGTCACATATGACTTCTCCAAAACTCCAACCACTCAGAGTAGCTCATCTTGATCAAAGCTGACTGGATCAGAAACAGTACTGTCCCCTACGTATCGTCAGCCCCATGCACTTGAAAATGTCAGGGTTCCGCATATGCAGGAAATGTTGAGTTTGAAATATAATTTAATTTAATTCCATTTAACAATTAACATTTTCACCCCTCTGAAAAGCATATCGCTTTTCAGAGGGTTGGCAGGGAACTGCCACTAGTGTAAATAAACCCTAAAGCTGCCCTCTTTTTTTTTTTTTTTTTTTTAACCACTTCAGCCCTGAAAGGATTTGCCCCCTTCCTGACCAGAACATTTTTTGCAATTCGGCACTGTGTCCCTTTAACTGACAATTACGCGGTCGTGCGACGTTGTACCCAAACAGAATTGACGTCCTTTTTTTTTCCCACAAATAGATTTTCGGTGGTATTTGATCACCTCTACATCAATTCTGATCACCGCTATAAACAAAATGTCAATTTTGAAAAAAAAAAAAATAATATTTTTTACTTTTTGCTATAATACATGTCCAAAAAATATATAAAAAAAACGAATTTATTCATCAGTTTAGGCCAATATATATTCTTCTACATATTTGTGGTGAATAAAAAATCGCAATAGGTGTATATTGATTGGTTTGCACAAAAGTTGCTGCGTTTACAAACTATGACAATTAATTTATGGCGTTTTTACTATTTTTTTTTTTTTTTTTACTAGTAATGGCAGTGGTCTGCGATTTTTTATGGGGACTGCGATATTGCGGCGGACATATCGGACATTTTTGACACTTTTTTGGGACCACTGACATTTATATAGCGATCAGAAATAAAATGAGCCACTGATTACTGTATAAATGTCACTGGCAGGGAAGGGGTTAATCAGTTGGGGGCGATCAAGGGGTTAACTGTGTTCCCTGGGTATGTTCTAACTGCGTAGGGGGCTGGGCTGGCAGGGGCATGACAGATCTAACTGATCCCGATTACAGGGAACAGTAGATCTCTGTCATGCCGCCTGTCTTCCTCTCTAACAGGGGATCGTAGGTCGCCAGCAGACATTGAGTCCGCCCGACCCACGGCCCCACTCACGGAGCGCACGGCGGGCATGCGCGTGTACTGCCCTCAACTTCGGCTGCGAGCGATTTGCGCAGCAGAGCCAACTTGCAGCCGTATATATCTGCGTGATACGTTTGGCAAGCGGTTAAATGTTTTTTAACATGGTGTTAGAAAAGGTCTATAGACACATGGTAGCATCCAGTATTACAGAGTGATCAAATGAAATTGACATCAAAGAACGAACAGAGTGGCAAGTACAATTTTATGTGTTGTAAATGAGATACATCATGTCAATATTCCTATTGCACATGTTCCTGGAATGAGCTCAAAAATATTGGATGCTGCAGTAACAGTTGACTGGAGACAATCACAGGGCGGTAGCCAGCAAGAACACAGCACCACCACTCAACCTATGCAGCCGAATGCTCTGTGTAAAGCCTAGCACACCGGCCGAATGTCGGGCAGCATCGGCAATTTCAATAGAAACCAGCTGACATTTGGCCCAAGTGTACTGCAGCCGTCTTCTGTCGAAGGGGCATGACTGAAAAAGGTCTGCCGATCGGCTGCAGACACGTGCACTCCGTTTTGTTCCGAATTGAAATTTGGAAAAATTTTCAGTTTTCAGAAATTTGGATGTATTCTTATTACAATACTACCGAATTTTAACGAATCCGAACGAAAGTCAAATAGTTTCTAATAGTTTTCAAATTCAAATAGTTTTCGAATTCGAAAAGTTTTCAATTTGTTTTCCAATTTCCAAAGAGGATAAAACAATAGAAAATAAAGGTATAGAATATAATAGAATAGAAAAGAACAGAATAAAAAAAAAATAAAATAAAATAGAATATAACCATCTTCTGAAATTCGAATTTCGAATAGAATAAAGTTGAATTTGAATACATAAGAAAAGAATAGAATAGAAAAAAAGAATAGAATAGACTATAATGGAATAGAAAAGAAAGAATATTACTATTTCCCAAAATTCAAATAGAATCAACTTGAATTTGAATAGAATAGAAAATAATAGATTTCAATAGAAAATAACAGAATTGTATAGAATAGAACAAATTTAACCATCTTCAGAAATTGGAATTTTAAATGGAATCGAAAAGAATATAACAAATTAATAGATTATAATAAAATAAACAAATAGCAAAAGAATAGGATTCAAAAAAACAACAGAATAGAATATAACCATTTCCCAAAATTCAAATAGAATCAATTCAAGTTTGAATAGAATAGTAAAGAATAGATTAGAACAGGAAGATGGTTATATTCTTTCTACTCTTGTTTTTTTCTATACCATTCTGTTATTTTCTATTCTAGTCTTTTCTATTCTATTCAAATTTTAATTGATTCTACTTGAATTTAGGGAAATTATTCTATTATATTCCACCATTTTTTGAATTCTATTATTTTCTATTCTATTGTTTTCTATTTGAATGTCAGAAGATGGATATATTCTTTCTATTTTATTCTATTCATTTTTGTTCTATTCTATTTGTTTCTATTCTATTTTTTTATTTTCTATTCTATTTTGTTCTGTTTTACTCTATTATAGTCTATTCTTTTATTTTGTTTTCTATTCTACTATATTTTTGTCTATTCTATTATTTTATCTTATTTTCTATTTTATTCGCTTTATAAATTGGAAAACAAATCAAACTATTCCAATTCGAAAACTTTTCAGATTCAAAAACGATTCAAATTTGAATCGATTCAAATACAAATAAACAAAATCAAAACAAATTAACTGGATTAAACAAATTTACCGAAACAAATTTATGTGAATAACGAATCGAAACAAAGCATATTTTTTCGTTCTGCACATGTCTAATCGGCTCCCCACCAAAAGTCCAAAAGGAGTGGTCTGGCGGAGGGGCTGTCCCTCTGTCAGAACACAATAGCACAGCAAATGTTGGATAAAAGGTTACATATCCACGCTCATGTGTTTCAGCCATGTGTGGGTCTTAAAGTGTAACTAAAGGCAATTTTTTTATTAGTTATGGAGAGAGGGGAGAGGGATTAGAATCCCTGTCAGCTTTTTAGTGCTGTCTGTGCCCCCATTAGAGAGATTTACCCTCCCTATTTGTCCTGTTTACCATTATCATTGAAAGTAAAAGAAAATCCCAAATTTTGGGTTGTCCTCAGAAAAGTAATAGAGAGGAATTCTTCCAATGGGGACACTAATTCTGGTGACCTGGGGGTCCCCAAGGAATTCCCTTAATTTACAGGGTTTCCTCTCACTTCCTATTTGGCTATGGGACAGAAGTGAAGGGAAATGTCTGCAAAAAAAAATCTGACAGTTTTGCCTATAGTAGTTCTACATTAATCATAGCAATTGAAGGACATTCCACAATCCTGGTTGTAAAGGCAGAAGGTTTTTATCTGAATGCATTCAGATAAAAAGCCTTCTGTGTGCAACAGCCCCCCTAATACTCACCTGAGCCTCTTCTTGATCCAGCGATATTACATGGGAGACTCGGCTTTCTGGGACTCTCCCTCCTCATTGGGTCAGATGGCAGTGAAGTGCCATTGGCTTCTGTTGCTGTCAATCAAAGTCAGTGAGCCAATGGGAAGAGAGAGGGGATGGGGCTGGGCCATGGCTCTGTGTATAAATAGAGACAGGGAGCTAAGGCTTGGCTCAGGTGCCCACAATAGCAAACTGCTTGCTGTGGGGGCACTCAAAAGGAGGGAGGGGCCAAGAGAGCCGCAGAGGGACCAGAGAAGTGGAGGATCTGGGCTGTTCTGTACAAAACCATTACACAGAGCAGGTAAGTATAACATGTTTGTTATTTTTAACAAACAAAGAAACAAGATTTTAGTATCACTTTAACCACTTGCCGACCGCCGATCGGAGATTGATGGCGGCAAAGTGGCGCTGTAAGGCAAAACGCCGTCATACGACGGCGGCCGCCAGATCGCGCACAGTGAGCGCGCGCACGCCGCCGGAGGCGCGCCCGCGCGCTCACTGTGTCCGGGGAGGGCCCGGGAGCGGGTGCGGCGGCTTCGATTGCCGCCGGCCACCCGCGATGCCCCCCCCCGGAGTGAAGGAGCGGAGGTCCGTGCATGTAAACACGGACCTCCGCTCTGTGTGAGGGGGAAGGGCTGTGATCACAGCCTTCCTGTACGTGAAGGCTGTGATAACTTCCCTTCCCCAGCTAGGCAAGCCCCAATACAGTTAGAACACGCCCAGGGAACATAGTTAACCCTTAGCGCGCCCCCTGCAGGTTAACCCCTTCACTGCCAATGGCATTTACACAGTAATCAGTGCATTTTTATAGCACTGATCGCTGTATAAATGCCAATGGTCCCAAAAAAGTGTCAAAATGTTCCGACATGTCCGCCCCAATATTGCAGTACCGCTAAAAATCGCAGATCGCCGCCATTATTAGGAAAAAAAAATAAATAAATAAGAACCCCAAAAATGAATTCTCATCATCCGTAAACGCGACCACTTTTGCGCAAACCAATCAATAAACGCCGATTGCGATTTTTTTTATCGCAAATATGATGAAGAATATAAATCGGCCAAAAACGGTGAAAAAAAATGTTTTTTTATATTTTTTTTTTGGATTTGTATTTTAGCAAAAAGTAAGAAATTTGTGTTTTTTTGCAAAATTGTCGCTCTTCTTTTGTTTATAGCGGCGATCAGAAATGACGCAGAGGGGATCAAATACCACCAAAAGAAAGCTCTATTTGTGGGAAAAAAAGGACGCAAATTTCGTTTGGGTACAACGTCGCACGACCGCGCAATTGTCAGTTAAAGCGACTCTCCGAATCGCAAAAAGGGCTCCGGTCCTAAAGCTGGAAATCCTTCCGGTCCTTAAGTGGTTAAAAATGTCCTCGCCAGTCAGTGGTTGAATCAACAGTTGTAGGGTAAACAGCCCTCTCCTGCGCTCAAAATAGACACATATACAAAGTTGCAATATCATCATAATAAATATAATAAGCAAGGATACAAGGAACCAATTAACAAAAGCGACCGAGGCATGGTGGCCACATACTTTACTATTTAGAAAAAAGACTCATATCCCATCTTTGGTTTAATCCATAGGAAACACGAGTATTAAGTTTGTGGATCCACCATGCCTCTTGTTCTAAAAGCTTCCTGTAACAGTCGCCTCCTCGCACAAATTTTACAATCTTCTCTAAGGCTTGGTTCACACCTAGGGCATCTGACTTCGGGGGCGACTTTGCTAGACGATTTGAAGGCGACTTCAGCACGACTTCGGGCGACTTACAACACGACTCCATGCCAGGCGACTTTGCCCTGTGGCCAATCAGAAAAGGGAGGGAGGGGTTGCCTTCAAAAGTCACTGGGATAGAAGTCGCCTTGAAGTCGGAGCGACTTCGGTAGTGTATATTAAGACGGCTCCCATTCATTTCAATGGGATTTCGGATGTCAGGCGACTTGGGGCCAGTCAGATCGCAAGTCGCCTAGGTGTGAACCGAGCCTAAATCATAAAACCTAAATCATATTTCCCTCTAGGTATCTCTAAAGTGACAGGACACCAAAAACAATTGTATCACATTGTAATTAGTCATTAAAGAGGAAGTAAAGTCTCATGTCTATATTGTACCTACAGTATCTCACAAAAGTGAGTACACCCCTCACATTTTTGTAAATATTTTATTATATCTTTTCATGTGACAACAATGAAGAAATGACACTTCGCTATAATGTAAAGTAGTGAGTGTACAGCTTGTATAAGGGCTCTTTCACACTAGCGGATCGTTAGGGTCCGCCTGTCAGTTTTTCAGACGGACCCGAACGGACGTTCTATTGTCTTCTATGGAGCGACGGATGTCAGCGGTGAAATGTCCGCTGACACCTGATCCACTCCGATCCGCCAAAAACAGATGCATGGAAACCCTGTTTTCCATCCCCCTGGCGGATCAGATCGGATAAACATGGACAGACGGTCTGTGTTCATCCGATCCTCCATAGAGGAGAATGGAGCTGTGACAGGTCAGCCGACTCAGCGGGGATCAATGAATTCCGCCCTGAATTATTAAGCAAAGGGAAGGGGGATTGTCCCTCAAGTGTATCCATCTGTTTGTACCTGTGTTGGAATAAAGAGTCTTATGTTTTCACCCTACACTGATGCTTCGACAAAGTGACTGGGTGGGCCAAGGGACCTTGGATCGTGCTGGTACCTAACAAAGGAAGCTTTTACAGCGGACATAATCCTGTTGAGGACGGGGGTTGGTGACGTCCAAACCACCACCGGGATCCAAAGTTCAGATAGCCTTAGAGGAGAGGTACAGATACCAGCCGCCATGAAAGAGGAATTTGGAAGGAAGTTGTGAGAGATGCGGATACAGCACAGGGGACCAGTGTCAGTGCAGGTCCTGCTGGGATGGTATGATTCTATCTGCCGGCAACTCTGGAAGGAAGTGCTAGCTCGCCAGCAGCGCCACCAGGGAAAAATTCTCCCCTCCATCCATGTAAGGTACTGGTCTCAGTATGAAGTGCGAGTGTTGTTATTGGGGGAACAACCCAACAAAGCATGGACAGCTGAGTTAAGCAGGCTGATCTGGGCAGAGATGCAGTTGGACGAGAGCTCTCCACTGGTATGTAGCCCAAGTGTGTCCATGGACAGCAGACGACAGCCTGATGGAAAGCTTTGACTACGGCGGGCTGGGACTGTTGTACTGGAGGCTGTCCGAGGATCCTGACTTTGGGAGTGATCTGCAGTGGCATTTGGAGAAAATCTTGGATTACAGAGACCGAACACTGAATGTCTCGGAAGTGCTCTGTGCACAGGAAGATAGGGAGTTTATGGCCGTTCAGGAATGGGAGCTGGAGATCACCTACAGACAGCTGCTAAAGTCTGCTCAGCAGCAGGATGAAGCTCCCTTTGCCTGGTACTGCCAGAAGTACCAGCCGACAGGCCTCAAACCACGGCTGAAGTGCTGGCAATGGGGCAGAGTAACAGTGTGTGCTTTGCTCACCTCCACCTCCTGCTATGGAAGCGGAGCTCTTATGGCATATGTAGCAAGTTTTAGCACATCTGGATGAACCTGTTTGTACACAGGATGAGCTTGGATGGAGGAATACATTTGTCTAGCTGGGTAAGGGAGATGGAGCAGCTGGCTCATCTTCCCATTTGCGGTTCAAGGGCTCGGGAGAAGAGGAAGCCATCCTCATTCCCCAGCCGCAGATTACAGAAAGTATTGACTTTTCACTGATGCATGTAACATCCTCTGAGCTCTGCCCAGCAGCAGTAATATCTTCTTCATTCTACGGACAGGAGATGGTGAACCTCTATCCCCAGACACCAGTTCAAGAGACTGGGGAGTTATTTGACTTTTCTGCAGAGGAGGAACAACCCAGTGAGTCTCTAGCAGAAGAGCTGGCTTTAGAGTATGGCACTGTTGACCTCTGCATGCAACAATCAGGGACCCTGAAGGATTTGTGCAAGGCCAATGACTTTTCAGTTTGCTTCCGAGTGGAACAACTGGTAGCTGAGCAGAACACTACTGGCCTCTGCCCTCAACTAACAGAAGATGGAGTTCCTGTGAAAGTGGATGGGACTTCGGTCTCCACTGACACAACCCCAGAAAATGCTCTGTCACTGAGACAGGAGAATATCAGCCATGCCTTGCAAGCACTGGGGGATTGTCATCTAGTAAACCTGCATGGGACTACAGTCTCCACCTGTATACCCCAGGGATGCTGTGCAGTGGGCCCAGATCCCCAACAGCATGACAGAGTGAGCCCAACCACCTTGTCTTCTCTCCAGCGGCTGAAAGGACTCCAGGGTGAAGGACCAGTCTACACTTCTCCGCAGCGGCAGGTATGTTCTACGGGAGAGGCAGAGGTTGGCTGGGTGAGTAATGCTTTGTTTGGGACAATTTGTTTGAGGTACGGTGTGGGTATAGACATTGGGGGGCTGGAACTACAGACTAACTTTGGAGTCAACCCATCTAGGGTCTCCTCCTGTGTTAGTCTGAAAGTATTCAGACCCCCTTAAATTTTTCACTCTTTGTTATATTACAGCCATTTGCTAAACTCATTTAAGTTAATTTATTTTCATAATTAATGTACACACAGCACCCCATATTGACAGAAAAACACAGAATTGTTGACATTTTTGCAGATTTATTAAAAAAGAAAAACTGAAATATCACATGGTCCTAAGTATTCAGACCCTTTGCTGTGACACTCATATATTTATTTAACTCAGGTGCTGTCCATTTCTTCTGATCATCCTTGAGATGGTTCTACACCTTCATTTGAGTCCAGCTGTGTTTGATTATACTGATTGGACTTGATTAGGAAAGCCACACACCTGTCTATATAAGACCTTACAGCTCACAGTGCATGTCAGAGCAAATGAGAATCATGAGGTCAAAGTAACTGCCTGAAGAGATCAGAGACAGAACTGTGGCAAGGCACAGATCTGGTCAAGGTTACAAAAAAATTCTGCATTTAAGGTACCTAAGAGCACAGTGGCCTCCATAATCCTTAAATGGAACACGTTTGGAATGACCAGAACCCTTCCTAGAGCTGGCCGTCCGGCCAAACTGCGCTATCGGGGGAGAAGAGCCTTGGTGAGAGAAGTAAAGAAGAACCCAAAGATCACTGTGGCTGAGCTCCAGAGATGCAGTCGGGAAATAGGAGAAAGTTGTAGAAAGTCAACAATCACTGCAGCCCTCCACCAGTCGGGACTTTATGGCAGAGTGGCCCGAAGGAAGCCTCTCCTCAGTGCAAGACACATGAAAGCCTGCATGGAGTTTGCTAAAAAAACACCTGAAGGACTCCAAGATGCTGAGAAATAAGATTCTCTTGTCTGATGAGACCAAGATAGAACTTTTTGGCTTTAATTCTAAGCGGTATGTGTGGAGAAAACCAGGCACTGCTTATCACCTGTCCAATACAGTCCCCACAGTGAAGCATGGTGGTGGCAGCATCATGCTGTGGGGGTGTTTTTCAGCTGCAGGGACAGGACGACTGGTTGCAATTGAGGGAAAGATGAATGTGGCCAAATACAGGGATATCCTGGACGAAAACCTTCTCCAGAGAGCTCAGGACTTCAGACTGGGCCAAAGGTTTACCTTCCAACAAGACAATGCCCCTAAGCACACAGCTAAAATAATGAAGGAGTGGCTTCACAACAACTCCGTGACTGTTCTTGAATGGCCCAGCCAGAGCCCTGACTTAAACCCAATTGAGCATCTCTGGAGAGACCTAAAAATAGCTGTCCACCAACGTTCACCATCCAACCTGACAGGACTGGAGAGGATCTGCGAGGAGGAATGTCAGAGGATCCCCAAATCCAGGTGTGAAAAACTTGTTGCATCTTTCCCAAAAAGAATCATGGCTGTATTAGATCAAAAGGGTGCTTCTACTAAATACTGAGCAAAGGGTCTGAATACTTAGGACCATGTGATATTTCAGTTTTTCTTTTTTAATAAATCTGCAAAAATTTCAACAATTCTGTGTTTTTCTGTCAATATGGGGTGCTGTGTGTACATTAATGAGGGAAAAAAATGAATTAAATGATTTTAGCAAATGGCTGCAATATAACAAAGAGTGAAAAATTTAAGGGTGTCTGAATACTTTCCGTACCCACTGTATGTGACAGGATTCGCTTTGGGCAGGGGGCTGGTGGAACCCAGCTCACCTTGGAGAGCATTGGGGCCTCCTTGTCTGGCTTCCCCGGCCCCTCCTATGTGTAAGTCACCCTGTGTCTATTAGGGGCACAGGGTGACCGAGAACCCCAGTCGGGTCTGCTTGGCCTGACTCACTGTATGACCACACTGGATTTCTGTGAATTCTGTGAATGTGGTTTGTGCTGAAAGAGTGAGGGCTCCTTCACTTGGTACGCTAATATTTGTGAACAATGTACCTCAGTGATTTCACCTTTCAGACTGCTAGAATCTTGTAGGAGTGTTTCACAGACCATTGCTACATAGTTTGAGGTGGGGTGAGTTTGTTATGTGTCTGTTAAGTGCCTGTATCCCATTGTTCTAATGTTCTGTCTGTCTTAGGAACAAAGTATTATGGGATGTATATGTGTACGTGGATTAGCTGTGAGAGGGAAGGGGGGTTTCTCCAGCAGCCCCTCCTAAAGACGGTCTAGTGTTGGAAGGTTGTGTCTTGTTACTGAAGGAGGTAAAGTTTACCCCGCCCTAAATCATTATGCAAAGGGAGGGGGGATTGTCCCCTGAGTGTATCCATCTGTTTGAACCTGTGTTGAAATAAAGAGTTCTATGTTTTCACAATACACTGATGCTTCAACAAAGTAACTGGGTGGGCCAAGGGACCTTGGATCGTGCTGGTATCGGACAAAGGAAGCTTTTACGGCGGACATAATCCTGTTGAGGACGGGGGTCCATGACAACAGCCATTAATGTCTAAACCGCTGGCAACAAAAGTGAGTAATTCCAAGTTAAAATGTCCAAATTGGGCCCAAATTGTCAATATTTTGTGTGGCCACCATTATTTTCCAGTACTGCCTTAACCCTCTTGGGCATGGAGTTCACCAGAGCTTCACAGGTTGCCACTGGAGTCCTCTTCCACTCCTCCATGATGACATCACGGAGCTGGTGGATGTTAGAGACCTTGTGCTCCTCCACCTTCCATTTGAGGATGACCCACAGATGCTCAATAGGGTTTAGGTCTGGAGACATGCTTGGCCAGTCCATCACCTTTACCCTCAGCTTCTTTGGCAAGGCAGTGGTCGTCTTGGAGGTGTGTTTGGGGTCGTTATAATGTTGGAATACTGCCCTGCGGTCCAGTCTCCGAAGGGAGGGGATCATGCTCTGCTTCAGTATGTCACAGTACATGTTGGCATTCATGATTCCCTCAATGAACTGTAGCATCCCAGTGCTGGCAGCACTCATGCAGCCCCAGACCATGACACTCCCATCACCATGCTTGACTGTAGGCAAGACACACTTGTCTTTGTACTCCTCACCTGGTTGCTGCCACACACGCTTGACACTATCTGAACCAAATAGGTTTATCTTGGTCTCATTAGACCACAGGACATGGTTCCAGTACTCCATGTCCTTAGTCTGCTTGTCTTCAGCAAA
>BLSH010015495.1:390391-418799 GCA_018402905.1 Glandirana rugosa
CTTCGACTCCCATTTCCACTACCTGACCGGTTCGTACAGAGGGTGGATGTTAGAGACCTTGTGCTCCTCCACCTTCCATTTGAGGATGACCCACAGATGCTCAATAGGGTTTAGGTCTGGAGACATGCTTGGCCAGTCCATCACCTTTACCCTCAGCTTCTTTGGCAAGGCAGTGGTCGTCTTGGAGGTGTGTTTGGGGTCGTTATAATGTTGGAATACTGCCCTGCGGTCCAGTCTCCGAAGGGAGGGGATCATGCTCTGCTTCAGTATGTCACAGTACATGTTGGCATTCATGATTCCCTCAATGAACTGTAGCATCCCAGTGCTGGCAGCACTCATGCAGCCCCAGACCATGACACTCCCATCACCATGCTTGACTGTAGGCAAGACACACTTGTCTTTGTACTCCTCACCTGGTTGCTGCCACACACGCTTGACACCATTTGAACCAAATAAGTTTATCTTGGTCTCATCAGACCACAGGACATGGTTCCAGTAATCCAGTAATTTGTGAGATACTGTATAGTTAAGCCTATAATAAGGCTTACCTATAGGTACTGTAAATATCTCCTATTTGTGCAGTTTAGGAGATATTTACTGTATATGCAGCTGATTACGTCATCGACGCATGCACTCTGAAGGCGTGATGTCACGTGACGCCTGCGCAGAAGTGACGTCACGTGACTCCAGCAAGTCACACAGCTGGAGTCCGCGGACCTGGAAGACAGGCGAAGATGGATGTGGTCTCCAGCAGGGACGACGGGGGCTTCGTTTGCAGGTATGTTTAACATAATGTGCTAGTATGCAATGTATACTAGCACATTATGCCTTTACTTTTGCAGGTCAGAAAAAAATTATTTCCTCTTCAATGTATTGGATGCATTAGAGGTCACACACACCTAAATCTCTTAGAGTACAAGTGTAGCACTACCCCCGTAGAGGTTGCAAATGACAGGGTTCCCCACTGCTGCACAGCCAGGCACACAACAGCTTCAGCTGTCATCCGAGGCTGGAGCTTTGTTTTGTGTTTTTATTAGGGGGTGATAACTTGGATGGGGATAGGAATTATGGGATGCCCAACTTGATAGTAAAAAAACTAGGGACAGCTCCCCCCTATTTACAGCTCCAATTGATTCTTCTCCTTTACTCTGTACAACTTCAATTGATCCCTCTCCCTTGGTCTGCACAGCTCTGATTGTTACCTCCTTAGTAGCTAACAGTCTTGGTTAGATCAGCAGCAGCCCCTTACAGGCTAGGAACTCCCAGTCCTTTAGAGAGTAGCACAATGTCACGGTCCTGGGGGTGGAGTCTGTCTTATGCAGGGAACAACCGCTCTTACACACCCGATTCGGGGACCCCTGGTAGTGTAAACAGGAAATCCCGGAGTGCGGGATGGCACGAGGGCTGGATGGTCACTGGTGGTGATGTGAGGCTCCAGATGGTCATGCAGGCTAAAGGATGGTCGTGCAGGTTGGCTCGGCAACTGGCAGACGGTGCGGTACAAGGGATCAGTCAGAGAGAGGTCAAAGTCCAAGCAGAGGTTCATTAACAGACTGGCAGCAGAAGTACAGAGGGGTCAGACAATTGGATGTTCGTGTATAGCCGGGGTCGGTGCAGGCAGACAATCAGCGGGTCAGAGCAAGCCGGTCGGGTCAAGGAAACAGGAACACACATAGAAACAGGATACAGGAACAGAGCTGATGCTCACAGGTACTTCGACGCTGTAGAACGGACAGCACTTGCAGGTGCAGGCAGCCTACATAACGCTGTTTGGCGCCGTTTCCGGCATGTGCACGGGCTCGCTCGGACGCATGTGAACGCGCATGAACGTGCGCAAACGCGCCCAAGATGGCAAAATGTCCAGAAAGGTAGCCAGACTTTTCCTAACACTGCCCCCCCCAAGGGGCAGCCTCCGGATGCCCAACTTGTCCAGCTTGGCAGGATTGTTATCCTTAAAGGTTTGAATGCAGTCGTTGGTATGAAGGTTAGCTTCAGGTTTCAACGCGCTTTCTTCCGGTCCATAGCCTTTCCACTTCACCAAGTACTGGACCCCACCACCCCTTTTCCTGCAGTCAAGTATTGCTTCGACCTCAAACTCTTCTGCTCCATCGACCAAGACAGGGGCCGGGGGAGCTATAGCTCTATTGGGGAAGGGGTCCGGGGGTCACCGGTTTCAGCAAGGACACATGGAACACTGGGTGTATCCGTAGCGACGGTGGGAGCTCTAGCTCGTAGGAGACCTGGTTGACCTTCCTTTTAACTGAGAAGGGGCCGATGAATCGTGGGCCCAGTTTCCTAGACGGGCAGGATAATTTCAAATTCTTTGTTGACAGCCAGGTCTTGTCACCAGGTAAGAAATTGAGTTCACCCCATTTTTTCCTGTCGTAAGCTGCCTTAGTAAGTTCTTGCGACTTGGCAAGAGTTTCCAATTGGCCCTGAAAAACTGAGCCGTTTCATGTGCCGCTGGTACCGCACTCTCGCCTGCCAGACTGGGAAGCATGGTAGGGTGGAATCCGTAGTTGGCCCAGTAGGGTGATTGGTTAGTCGCAGAATGTATTGAATTGTTGTAGGTGAATTCCGCAAAAGGAAGCAGCGTGCACCAATCGTCTTGGGAGTATACGGAAAAACAACAGAGGTATTGCTCCAAGGTCTGTATTACTGTATGTGCATGGTCTACAGTCAATAAAATCATTGGAAGAAATTCTGGAGTGCCGACTCAATCACTGTTGGATTGCTGTTATTGCTGAATACGAGAGTGGGGAGGCTCTCATGAGTCAGAGCACCTGGACAAGGAGCATCCAGTCTATTTTGAATTCACCAGCAGCTGTGCTGTTCTGAGCGGTGTTTTTCTTGTTGAATTGCTCCAAGGTCTGGTTTGTCCTCTCAGTCTGGCCGTTGGTTTGAGGATGGTAAGCAGTAAAAGGACAGGTCAATTTGCAGAGCCGCACAGAGAGCCTTCCAGAACCGAGAAGTGAACTGAACCCCCCGATCGGAGACAATGTTCTCTGGGATGCCATGCAACCGGATAATCTCCTTAATAAAGATCTCCAAGGTTTCTCTTGCGGTGGGGGTGCCCTTCATCGGAAGGAAGTGTGCCATTTTAGTGCGTCTGTCCACAACCACGAAGATTGTGGTGTGCCCCTTGGTTGGGGGTAGCTCTACTATAAAATCCATTGAAATTTTTGACCAAGGCCGGTCAAGTATGGGAAGAGGTTTCAAGAGCCCCCAAGCCTTGGTCTTGTCTGTCTTGTTTCTGGCACAAGTAGAACAGGAGCGGACATAGGCCAGACAATCTTCAGACAGCAGCAGCCACCAAAAGGAGCGTAGTACCAGTTTGGTGGTTTTCCGGGTGCCAAAGTGCCCAGCGAGTTTGTGGTCGTGATGAAATCTGAGAATCGCCGGACGTAGCTCCTTGGGGACATAGATTCGGTTACGGTGCCACAAGAGACCATCCTTCCAGGTCAGCCCTTGGCCAGGTGATGCTGATGAGCAGGCAGAAGACCTCCGGATCTGTGAGAGCAAATTGTCCTGAGTGAGCAGGGAATTTCTGGGTTGGAGGATGGTGTCTGGAGGAGCAGATGTTCCAGGTTCTGAATACATGCACGACAGCGCATCGGGCTTACTGTTCTTAGCTCCTGGGCGATATGTCAGGTGAAACTGAAACCTAGAGAAGAACAGCGGCCAGCGGGCCCGACGGGGTCTGAGTCTTTTGGCCGTGGGGAGATATTCCAGATTTTTGTGGTCCCTATATATCAGGATGGGATGCTAGGCACCCTCCAGTAGGTAGCGCCATTCCTCCAGCGCGGCCTTGATGGCCAATAACTCCCTGTCCCCGACATCATAATTCCTTTCAGGAGCAGAAAGCTTGCGGGAGAAGAAGGCTACCGGATGGAGGAGTGCCTTCGCTCCCCGTCTCTGGGAAAGGGCCGCTCCCACAGCTGTCTCCGAGGCATCCACCTCCAGGACATAAGGCAGGACTGCATCCGGGTGCTTCAGAATAGGTGCTGTGGTGAAAAGTTTCTTCAGGGCGCGGAAGGTGTCTTGCGCCTCAGATGGCCAGTGGAATCACTGCCCCTGTTTTGTAAGCTGGGTGATGGGTGCGATAATTGCCGAGAATCCCTTAATGAACCTTCTGTAAAAGTAAGCGAACCCGACAAATCGTTGGACCCCTTTCTTATCCACAGGTGCCGGCCAGTCCAAAATAGCGGTAACTTTCTGCAGGTCCATAGTAACCCCTGTGACAGATAGGATCAGTCCAAAAAAGGGGATGCTTGAGCACTCAAAGGCACATTTCTCGGCTTTAGCATAGAGCCTGTGTTGCCGCAATCGGCTGAGGACACGGCTGACATGCTGGGGGTGCTCTTCCAGTGAAGAAGAGAAAAGTAAAATGTCATCTAGGTAGATTATGACGAAGATGTCCAGGTAGTCGTGGAACACATCATTAACGAGATGCTGGAAGGTAGCCGGAGCATTGCACAGCCCAAAGGGCATGGCGAGATACTAGTAATGGCCGAAACTAGTCCAAAACGCGGTCTTCCACTCGTCTCCCTCCCTGATGCAGATCAGGTTGTAGGCCTCTCGCAGATCCAGTTTAGTGAAAACAGTGGCCGAACCGAGCCTTTGGAAAAGTTCAGGAACAAGCGGAAGGGGATAGCGGTTCTTGACTGTGATCCGGTTCAGCTCTCTATAATCAGTACATGGGCGCATGGTATGGTCCTCTTTTTCCACAAAGAAAATGCCTGCCCCAGCGGGAGGCGTAGAGGATTTGATAAACCCTTTGGCCAGGTTCTCATCTAAATAGGCCTTGAGGGCCAACAACTCGGGATCAGACAGTGGATAGATGCGTCGGAAAGGGACCTCGGTCCCGGGCAGTAGCTCTATGGGGCAGTCATAGGCTCGATGAGGTGGTAATTGATCCTCCTCCTTTTTATTGAAGACATCGAGATATTCATGGTACACAGAGGGTACCGCTTGACGAGTTCCCGGGTCAGAATCAGAGTCCAGGCTCAGGAGTGAGGGGCCCACATTTCGAGAAGGAAGTAGGCAGTGTCGGCCACAATAGGGAGACGGAAACTGAACATGTCTCGAGGGCCAGTTTATGATGGGGCTGTGTGCCCGGAGCCAAGACAGCCCCAAGATGATGGGGAATAGAGGTGAAGCGATGACATCAAGTATAAGTAGCTCCTGGTGTCCCTCGGTAGTAGAAACAGGGATCGGATGGGTTTCCAAGGTGACCTGGCCGGATTTAATGGCTGTCCCATCAGCCAGGCAAACAGTCATTTTGTGCGCCTTAGGGCGCAGGGGCATCTGATATAGCGTAGCAAAGGCCTGGTCTACAAAGCAGCTACAAGCCCCCGAATCAATGATTTCCGGAACTTGGATACTCCCTCCGGGCAACTGTAAAGAGATAAGTAGAGTCAAGTGAGACACATTATGGTTGACAGGTGCTACATCTTGGTTATTTGGATGGTGCCACTTACCGGCTTTGGCAGGGCAGGTCCTTACCATGTGTCCGGGCTCTCCACAGTAAAGGCATAGGTTTAATGCCCAGCGCCGCTGTCTCTCCTCTGGGGTGCGAGGTGGGCACAGGAGGCCGATCTGCATGGGTTCAGGTTGGTGTGCAGATGTAACTGGAGCTGGTGCGGGAGCCACATGACTAGGGACCTGGGGCATCATCCAGGTCAGACATGGAGCGGTGGCTGTGCCAGCAGCACGATCCACCCGGCGTTCCCTGAGCCTCCGGTCGATTTGAATGGCCAAGTTTATCAGGGCCTCAAGGTTCGTAGGCACCCCCACACGGGCAAGCTCATCCTTAAGTGGTTCCGACAGGCCTAGACGGAATTGATAACAGAATGCCGCATCATGCCAGGCAGTGTCGGCACTCCAGCGCCTGAACTCAGCCACATAGTCTTCTGCAGTACGCTGGCCCTGCTGCAGGACATGCAGAGTGGCCTCAGCGGTGGCTGTAAGGTGGGGGTCCTGATATAATCGGGCCATGGCGTCAAAGAAATCTTTCAAAGTCAGTACTTCGGGTGCTCGCTGTTCCCAGAGTCGTGGGCCCAGGTCTGGGGCTCCCCCTGCAACAGAGAGACCACCAGGCCCACCTTAGTAACTTCCAAGGAGAAGGTGCGTGGCTGTAGCCCGAAGTAGAGGTCACATGCACTGCGGAAGGACCTGAACTTACTCCGATCCCCCGCAAACTTGTCAGGCAAGAGGACCTTGAGTTCAGATGGAAGTGCCACAATGGTACGGGCTGCTGCCGCTCCGCCTACCAATGCAGAGGGGGTTGAGAGCTCACGCATCTCCCGCACTTCTCCCTCCAGGCGGGTATAGCCTTCCTGTAGGTTTTTCACGGCTTGCGTGAGCCCGGCCAAGTGGAAGCACAGCTCGTCCATGGGTGAGGGTGTTCCCTGTGCAGACTCAGACATGGCTATCCATTACTGTCACGGTCCTGGTGGTGGAGCCTGTCTTATTCAAGGAACAACCGCTCTTACACACCCGATTCGGGAACCCCTGGTAGTGTAAAGAGAAAGTCCCAGAGTGCGGGATGGCACGAGGGCTGGATGGTCACTGGTGGTGATGTGAGGTTCCAGATGGTCGTGCAGGCTAAAGGATGGTCGTGCAGGCTGGGTCGGCAACTGGCGGGCGGTGCGGTACAAGGGATCAGGCAGAGAGAGGTCAAAGTCCAAGCAGAGGTTTGTTAACAGACTGGCAGCAGAAGTACAGAAGGGTCAGACAATCGGATGGTCGTGGATAGCCGGGGTCGGTGCAGGCAGACAATCAGCGGGTCAGAGCAAGCCGGGTCGGGTCAAGGAAACAGGAACACACACAGGAACAGGATACAGGAACAGAGCTGATGCTCACAGGTACTCAGACGCTGTAGAAGGGACAGCACTTGCTGACAGGTGCAGGCAGCCTAAATAACGCTGTTTGGAGCCGTTTCCGGCATGTGCATGCGGGCACAATGTGTTGTGAACTGCATCCCGGAGTACCTCCAACTCCCTTGTAGACACTGATCCCAGTTATACCACTGCAGAAAATGCTAGCCCACCTCTTCTCCACCAGCCCACCTGACTGACTCTCTGGAGATCTCCCAGGACAAGGTAGGGAAGATAAAAGCACACCGCTATCTTCCAAAGAGACCTGCTACATGTGGCAGTCTCTCCCCTTGTAAGTCCCTGCACTGTGCTGTAGTACTCACCACACTGCCCTTCTTGTTTTCCTTGTGGATCCTCCCAGGCCAGCACCTGAGCCCCAGCCTGAGGCAGAGCACCCCCCAGACTATTGGGTTCACCTCAAGGGCCACCGACAATCTCCTCAGCACTGTATCTCCATCTTCCACATGACTCCCCTCCCAACATGACTCATTCCTATTTTGGGGCTCACTTAGTCCCCTGCCAGGCCCATCTCTTGGGGATTGGCTAAATTCCACTAAATATGCAGAACAACCCTCCTAACCTCCACCCTCTAGCTTCCATAATGTTCTCTAACTTTCCAGAACTGGGGGGGGGGGGCACCAGAGAGCTGTCTGTATGAGTCATGCTGCCCTGAACCCTAATAAACCCTGACCCAGTTAAAGACTCAGATTTAAGCATGAGTCAGGATATAAATTTCCCTAAACTCACACTAGTAGCACACTAGAGGGTGCTACACAAAATATAGGATGGACGGTAAGATCGACAATCACTTTCTGAATTTTCAATTTACTTAAAAAGTTTGTGAGATTCACTTTGGCATATCATTCCATATACTGGAAGGAGGACATGAGCGTGAAAATCTCCAAGGTGGACAAAGTTGACTTCATGAACAATCAGTTTTTCTGTTTAAATGAGTGCTTTCAGCTCTATTTTACCATAGCAATTGAAGGCATAGTTGGAGTCGTTCACGTTTTGAGGATTACTCTGCGAACCATCAATAGACAGATGTGGACCCAATGAGGTAACCTATTGTGAATGACTGATGAAATGGAAAGAGCTTCCTTTTCATAGTGAAAGAGACGTAGTAGCAGATCCTTAGGAGTGAAAATATTAGTCACCCCTTAAATACTGTATAGTTAATAACTTGGTCCCAAAAGATGGAAATAGTTGAACAGCTCCTGAAGCTATGGACCAGGTTTTTACAAGATAGGCCACACCAAGGGCAAGAAGACAATTGTGGTTTTTAGTTTTTAATGAAAAAATTAATGAATGCCCAGTGTAAAAATTTGAATTGGGTCTCTCTCCAGACCTCACTGAAAATTAGCCAGTGTAAGGTAGTTGTCAATGAGTTCTGTAAGTCAAGGAATCATCCAAAAACGATTTTCCCCAGGCTCTCAAGAGGGATTTCTAGATAGCTGTTGTACAGTAATTAATGAACATATGGTACTGCTCGGAGACAGAGTAGGAGCCTGTTTGTATAACTTGATACACTGTGGAAAGCCTGAAAGGATAATTTAGGATTTAGATAGCTCAGAAGATGGAGATTTAAAAACCCTGTGTTTTACCATCTCCAACTTCTGAGCTATCTAAAGTCCTGCTATTCGACCAAAAATGGAAATACACACAGTGAGGAGGAAGATGGAACTTTTGAGTCAACTCTGAATAATAATTCAGCTTGTGAGTCTGTATGAAATAAGGATATTGCAGAGGTATGACCTTTTGGAATCCAACTTGAAAAGGGCTTTGCAATAAATATTTTGGTGAAACATTGGGTTAGCATGAATAGGAAGATATCACAATATATATGGGGATAGTCCCATCTTCTGCCATGTCTCCTGGGTGACAATTGTATCACAATTAAGTAAGTTTTGTCTTAAAACAAAACTTTACCCATAAGACCCCTTTCACAAGGAAGTGCTACTAAAACAGCACTAAAGCGCCGGTTGTTTTTGCGGTGCTTTAGCAGTTTTAGCTGTGCTTTTTGGGCGCTAGTGGAGCATTTTTTTTAAGGTCATGGGATAACGTGACCTTAAAGGTATCCAAAAAACACCCGTTTTGCATTTTACAGTGCTCCAAACCCACACCAAAGATGCTGCTTGCAGGACTTTTTCTACCGTCCTGCAAGCACACCACCCCAGTGTGAAAGCACACATTACAATGAATGGGAGGCAGTTTTCAGGCGCTATTTCTAGCGCCAAAATGCCTGAAAACTGCCTCAGTGTGAAAAGGGTCTTACAGTTTAACCACTTCAGCCCCGGAAGTATTTCCAGCTTTAGGACCGGAGCCCTTTTTGCGATTCGGCGCTGCGTCACTTTAACTGACAATTGCGCGGTCGTGCGACGTTGTACCCAAACAAAATTTGCGTCCTTCTTTTCTCACAAACAGAGCTTTCTTTTGGTGGTATTTGATCACTGCTGCGTCATTTCTGATCGCCGCTATAAACAAAAGAAGAGCGACAATTTTGCAAAAAAACCCAAATTTATTACTTTTTTTGCTAAAATACAAATCCAAAAAAAAAATATAAAAAAACATTTTTTTTCATTGGTTTTGGCCGATTTATATTCTTCCTCATATTTGTGATAAAAAAAATCCCAATCAGCGTTTATTGATTGGTTTGCGCAAAAGTGGCCGCGTTTACGGATGATGAGAATTCATTTCTGGGGTTTTTATTTTTTTTTTATTTTTTACTAGTAATGGCGGCGATCTGCAATTTTTAGCGGTACTGCGATATTTCAGCGGACATGTCCGACCATTTTGACACTTTTTTGGGACCATTGGCATTTATACAGCGATCAGTGCTATAAAAATGCACTGATTACTGTGTAAATGCCATTGGCAGTGAAGGAGTTAACCTGCAGGGGGCGCTCTAAGGGTTAACTGTGTTCCCTGGGCGTGTTCTAACTGTGGGGGGACTGCCCTAGCTGGGGAAGGGAAGCGATCACACCTTCCATGTAGAGGAAGGCTGTGATCACAGCCCTTCCCCCTTCACAGAACGGAGGTCCGTGTTTACTTACACGGACCTCCGTTCTTTCACTCCGGGGGGGGGCATCGCGGGTGGCCGGCGGAGATCGACTCCGCCGCACCCGCTCCCTGGCGCTCCCCGGACACAGTGAGTGCGCGGGCGCGCCTCCGGTGGCGCACGCGTGCTCACTGGGCTCGATCTCGCGGCCGCCGTCATATGACGGCGATCCGCGTTACAGAGCCACTTTGTCGCCGTCGTTTGCCGATCAGCCGCCGGCAAGTGGTTAAAAATAAATATTTTTTTTTTATAACAAAAGAACATACATTTCACATTAATAATTATGTCACCAAAATTAGTGTGTCATGTAAACTGCCTCCAGCATTCCTCTTGTTTCTTCTTGCTGGAGCTCAGAGCAGTCGCTTCCTTACAAAGAACTCTTCCCCTCTCCTTGGTCTCAAAAACTATATGTAACTTTCTGTAATTAAAATGTGTGCATTTCCAGCCTTGATTGTATGTCTTGGTTTAGATAGAGAGGAAAGTTGACAGAAGCTAAACAGTGCTGAAGTTCACAGACTGCTGCTGCTAAGGGAGGTGGCAGAGTCTAACCTGTCACCTCTCCTGCTTTTCTGCTCTAATCTCTGTTCCCTCAGCACAATGTGTGGCATTCCTGTTGCTTTTTTCCCCCTTCAACAACAATCATGCACAATGCTAAAACTAGACACCAAGGTTCTATTTAAAGTGGTTGTCAACCTGTGACAACCACTTTAACCTACAGGTAAGCCTAGAATAAGGCTTACCTGTAGGTGCACTGCATATCTCCAAAACCTGCACGGTTCAGGAGATATGCAGTGTTTTGCATGTGCCAATGTCATGTCGACACATGCGCAGTGAATAAATGGCCTCCGTGCCGTTTCTCCACTGACCCTGTGCCATGACTGGCGGCTCCCGCATGTGACGTCAGTGCACCTGTCAGCGGCCAGTCACAGTGCCGGAGTCGCGGCCCCGGAAGGAAGAGAGGCAGAAGATGGACGCAGCCTGGAGCTGGGACATCGCTGGACGCCGCAGGCTTTGTTTGCAGGTAAGTGGCACATACTGGACTACTATGCGATGCATAGTAGCCCATTATGCTTCTACTTTACAGGGTTATATTTAGGAAGTAAACCCAATCTGGTTTTACCTCCTCTTTAAGGCATTAGCATCCTTATAGCGGAGTTCTACCCAAAAGTGGAACTTTCGCTTAATTGCTTCCTCCCCCCTCCAGCGTCACATTTGGCACACTTCAGGGGGGTGGGGGGAACGGGGACCTGTTTTTGACAGGTCCCCTTCCCCACTTCCGAGAGACCGGGCCGTGGCAGGGCACATCATGGGGCACACAGCTGTGCACCTTCTGTAATGTGCCATGCTGCCCCCCTTAATGTGCTCTGCTGTGCCCCCATGTAATATAGTCTGCTGTGCCCCATAATGTGCTCTCCTGCCCCATGTAATGTGCCCTGCTAGCCCTCATAATGTGCCCCCCCACCTCCATGTAATGTGCCCTGCTGCTCCCCATGTAGTGTGCCCTCCTGCCCCGCCACACACACACACACATATTGTGCCCTCCTGACTCTCTGTGCTCTGACCTGCTGACTCCTATACCTTTCCATGCTCCCCCCCCCCCATGCTCTGCCCTGCTGCCCCTTATGTACTGTGCCTGCTTGACCCTCCGTGCTCTGCCGTGTTGCCCCCTGTGCACTGCTTATCTCAGGTTTGACGCAGAATTGAGCATCTACGCAGAATGATGCAAGCAAGTTTCACATTAAATAGTTACGTTTTAATATTCATTCAATTTTTATGCTATTTCTAAAATAATTGTTCTATCAACAGCTCACTGATCATATCAGTGTTCCGCGAGTTGTAGAACAGAACATTTCTTCAGGGGTTTCCAGAGATCTCAAACTTTTTGCCAAAGGTTCATTGGTGAAAAGGTTGAGAACCCCTGCTTTATTGGGTCTCCAGCCTTTCACGTACCATAGTGATCCTTCCTGCCTTCCGTGTACCATAGTGATCCTTCCTGCCTTCCATGTGCCACAGTGATCCTTCCATGTGCCATAGTGATCCTTCCTTCCTGCCTTCCATGTGCCACAGTGATCCTTCCATGTGCCATAGTGATCCTTCCTTCCTGCCTTCCATGTTCCATAGTGATCCTTCCTCCCTTCCATTTACCATAGTGATTCTTCCTTCCTGCCTTCCATGTGCCTTAGTGATCCTTTTGAGGTTTATATGTATCCCTGAGTTCCAGCTTGTGGCACAGAAATCAAAGCATATTTTATAGGTGGAAGGAAGCCCAGGTTTTGTTTAACCATGACCATTAAGCTCCTCCCGCTATCATGTTTGACCACACCCACTTTCTGCAGGAGCACACTATGTGTGCCACAGGTCACTGCCTCCCTGACATGTCCCTCATTCTCAAGTTCAAAAGTTGTGAGGTATGGTAGTGTGTACACCATATGATGGGAGTAGAGTGGATGTAGTGTGTACACCATATGATGGGAGTAGAGATGCCACCTGCCTGGGATTCATCCGGACAGTATGGGTTCTGAGTAATTTTGAATAATGTGTGCGGGTCTCAGTCCGCCAGGAACCTGGATACGTGATCCAGACTGAACTGTGGCTCTGGGCTCCATTTGCTCAGCTGGGGCTAGGGGATGAACATGACTAGTTAATGTTTATCGGGCACAAGTTTCTTATCCTAACACAGCAGTGCTGACAATTTAATCAGCTTCCCGATGCCCGCGTCTATACCAATCCACCGGGGAATGTAATTGCCGGGAAATGCAGCACATTACTCCGCCCAGACTGTTTGATGAGGCTCTAGCCTCCATAGCTTTTTTCTGGCGGAATTGCAGGATCCTACAGGAGAAGAGGTGCTTGGCACACACTGAGGGCATTCCAACCCTGGACAACTTTACAGAGAGGAAAAGACTGCTGCAGTACTCTCTGGCCAGCACCCTGTCAGTGTTTGGGTGTCAGTGGAGAATTAGGGGACAGCGGCGCTGGATTGGGGATGGGAGCTCCATGATTGGCCGATCAGCATGTCGTTTTTCAAACAGACAGCTGACCGGGAACAGATCCTGCAGCACACCAGCCGTAGAGTCAGGCTGGATAAGAAAAATGCTGACCTGAGGGGGGAATTCTGAGGATTCTTCGCTATCAAGTCTGTGTTGTAAGACTGATCCCTCCTGTCACACTCTGCCCCCTTCCGCCCCTGTCACACTCTGCCCTCTTCTGTCACATTCTGCCTCCTTCCCCTTCCTGTCGCACTCTGCCCCCTCTTGGCGCACTCTGCCCCCTCTTGTCGCACTTTGCCCTCTCCTGTCACTCTCTGCCCCCTCCTGTCGCACTCTGCCCTCTCCTGTCGCACTCTGCCCCCCTCCTGTCGCACTCTGCCCCCTCCTGTCGCACTCTGCCCCCTCCTGTCGCACTTTGCCCCCTCTTGTCGCACTTTGCCCTCTCCTGTCGCACTCTGCCCCCTCCTGTCGCACTCTGCCTCCTCCTGTAGCACTCTGCCCCCCACTTGTCGCACTCTACCCTCTCCTGTCACACTCTGCCCTCTCCTGCCGGTTTGGCTTAAAGAGAAGGTAGCAGCAACCCTAGCGTAGAGTGGATGTAGTGTGTACATCATATGATGGAAGCCGTGGCTGCTATTCTAGAATCTCCAGTGCTGGGTGGACTGTACTTAGTGACCGGTAAGAACCGTGTGTGCCTGTCAGTGGGCGGTGATCACCGATGTCTCGCATAGTAAACACTGCCTGAACACGTGACATTCCTGTAAACATTTCGTCACTTCGCCTTCTAAAATGTCCAAACAGTGTTGTCCCCTCCTCTTCCGCCCGCAGCCACCAGCAACCCATCCAATAGCGTGCGGCTCCGCTTAGGATGTCAGTGGAGGCCCCGCCCATCATTGCTGTGTTCTTCCAGCTGTTCGGAGACCGTACCGGGGACGGCGGGCAGGTAGCGGCGGTGGAGGGGGAGGAGGATGAGGAGAGGGGAGAGGTAAGTGATCGGGATGTGACTACCTTGGATGGTAATAATGATTACACACATAGCGGGGTCAGGCTGGCATAGAGCTGGAGGACTGAGTCATTTAGTATTGCCAGGCTTTGTCTTGTGTGATGGAGGGAGGTGTGCACACCTGCTGCAATGATTCCTGTGGGCACACATTTCTGCTCACAGATGTCCATGGGGATCATCCTTCTCACCAGCCATGTTTGCAGGTTGCCTATATGAGGCTTTGTGCCCATTGATTGGGGTGGGGGGGCACAGCTTTGTATCAGTTTCTGTATGGATGCCATGCAGCACTATTCTCTGTAATGGACGACACACACAGCTATTTATAGAGGAACTAAACTCTCTCTATCAGGATGAACTATATGTAACCCTTGTGCTGCTAAATCCATAGCAAGGTATATCATATTTATGTGTTCAACTTTTTCTATTTCTTCTGTCATTTGTCTTCAGGAGTCAGCTAAACACACCCCCTGCCTGCATGCCTGATCTAAGAGCAGATGGATTCCAGGAAGTAAATGCTACACAAATCATCTGCCTGTACTTAAGATACTCGCCACAAAAATAGCATGGGGACATGGGTGGGGGAGATTGCTCAGAATATTAATAAGTAATTAGCATTTGTGGTGCTCAGATACAGTATATATCTGTACAGCGCAGATGTTCTCTAATGGAGTACAGGAGCCGCTTGCGTCCTAATCAGGTATAGGCTGTGTGTAACAGATATGTGTTAGTGTGGTGGGTGGTTCTTAACGCTGACTATGCAATATGCGTATCCAGCTATACCCACTTTCTTTGCTGTGTGCTTGCAACTGAGCTGTCTCTGATGGGCTTCCAGCCACTGTTTGTGATTGGAAGCTGGTGGGATGGGCCCCCAATCCTAAGACTGCTATGACAGCCAATCACAGTGGAAAGGGCTGACAGAAGCTGCTGCCAAGGGGCTCATGCTGTAACACTTTAATACTGTTGAATCAGCGGACATTCAAGCTGTGGGTGATAGGCTTATAAGATAACTTCACTTTATGGAGCATGTTCTATCCATATTTAGGGTGTAACATTCTCCAACTTCTACTCCAATGGGCGGAAGTTCCTCTTCTCATCAATCTGTGAATGAGAAAACTACGAGTCCCTTCTTCCACCATAGCAGATGGCTTGTAGTTCTTAGTGAACTGTGAGGGCACTAATGAGCTCCTTTGTATTTCATTTACACTTCCTCCAGCTTTGTAACTGAAAGGTATGGGTAGAAAGCTGGGTGTCGTGTCTGTAGGAGCCCCACCATGCACCCGCCATCCATTGATCACACAGGCAATGCTTTGCGGGCTCTGGAGGAGGGGGGAAATAATTAATGCAGATTTTGTTCCTGTAAAATATGTGCATTTATTATTTTTTCCCCAAAGGTGAACTGATCCTTTAGAGCTGGATTATCACATATTTATATGTTTATCTGTGTTCTTTTATTGCTTTTGGAAGATTTGTTGTCATGCATTGACATGTGCTGCTTTCCCTGTCAAAAGTCCTTCTAACGTGTTGATGGATCAAAAAACAGACTCAAACTTTTTTGGCCAACACATAGGAGTGAATGCACCCTAATTGTCTGACATTTTCATTAAAATCCTGAGTTCCGTTTTGCAGAAGTTGGAAATAATTGCGTAAGATTTAACTTGCCTAATTATGAAGGAACAGATAGCTCTTACTACACCGGGGTTGTGCTATTTTTGAGTTGCATGAAAGCCTGACGATGTTGGTTTTATTATCTGACATTGTGGCCGGCTAAATGATGTGGCCATTTATGTTGTGATTTTTTTGAGCCTTGCTATTTAGAGGATAGGTGGCACATTGGTTTAGTTGTCAGCCTTTAGCCTTGTCGTACCTCCGTTTGGGTTTTGGGCAGAGCACTTACTAGCATGGAGTTTGCATGTTCTTCCTGGTTTCCTCTGGGTATTCATTTTTTTCCCCACACTCCAAACACAGGTTGGTAGGTTAATTGTCTCCTATCCAGTCTGGCCCTAGTATATGTGTACATATTGGCTATGCAAGTGTTATCACATTTTGTATGCCAATGCCAGAATGGTTGAAGAAAGACTTGATGACCTACCTCAGATTTGCCATGAAAAGCCTTCAAGTGTACCAGACTTGGTGTTCAAAGAGGCGCCCCCCTAAAATCACTTAGTCAGATATAACTGCACAGTAGAGCTGAACGATTCTGGCCAAAATGAGAATCACAATTTTTTTGCTTAGAATAAAGATCACGATTCTCGCGGCCTAACATCTTACATATACAAAAAAATTGGGCTAACAGCACTGTTTTATTTTTTTTTTTTTGAAAGGGTAATTTTTCCAAAAAATTGCGTTTGAAAGACCGCTGCGCAAATACCGTGTGGCATAAAATATTGCAACAACCGCCAACTTATTCTCTAGGGTCTCTGCTAAAAAAATATATAATGATTGGGGGTTCTAAGTCATTTTCTAGCAAAAGATACTGGATTTTTATTTGTAAGCAGCAAATCAGAAAAGATTTAGTCTTTAAATGGTTAAACTAAACATCTTCTATACAGGGGAGTTCATTCCTTTGAAGTAATTACATTGTATCTCTTGTAGCTTCTTTTATCAGCAGTGACTTCAGAACTTGGCTCTCTGCCCAAAGACTCAAGTCGCTCCGACTTAGAAAAGACTTCAGGCGACTTGCATTTACTTTTATTACAGTCAAGTCGCGCTGAGTCGCCCCGCAAGTCGGACTCCATTAGCTGCTCTGAAAACCGCGGTAATGCCTGATGGAGATCGCAGGGGGGGTGAATCGAGATTGCGATGTTATTACGATTAATTGTGCAGCTCTACTGCACAGTAAAAGATATTTTGAATGGTTTTCCCACTTTCCACAGAAATTGTAAAATATCAATGCAAATTTTTCCAGTAGGTCCCAATGACTGTGATCCTTTGACAGACACAGATAATATGGAAATACAGAAAGGAGCATCAGACCAGACCCCAAGGAAAGAGTTGAAGATCATTTAAAAAAAAAAAAGGTCATATATGTAGCGCCCCCATAGTATAGGTGTGTTTCTAGCAGGGTTTTTGGCTAGGAGAGGTAAAATTGGTCGGGCCTGACTGTGTTGTGCAGGCCTGGGTGTTTTGATCTGGGCTGGGAGGAGCGGCTCAGGGAGGATTGGATGGACTTAACAGATGAGGTCACCAGAATCCCCCACTTCTTTCTAGAAACCTGGGGGGTTTCTGGTCAGAAAGCCTGGAAGATAGGTGGCGCCATCTGCAGTGTTCTAAGGAGCCCTGACCAATCCCCAAGTAGGATTGGCAGGGGGCAGTCCTCCTTAAATACTCGGAGTCAGCCCAATCTGGGAGGAGTAGGAAGTCTGGAGATGTACCAGAGGCCCCGTGGAGCAGGCCCCTACCCAGGATGTCGCACCCAGTCTGAGGAGGGTGACCTTGGGGCCTGGGGGTTCGGGTGCAGCCAGGAAGGAGAGTAATTCCTGGAGCCGCACAGGAGGAGCAGGAAAACAGCGGTGGTGCTACAGGAGGAGAGAGACTTTAAAGTGATCCACAGGTGCAGTGAATGACGGCACCTGGGACTGGAGGAGAAAGTGCTGCAGCAGACTGGGAATAGTGGACAGTCTGTGGGAGCCAATCAAGGGAAAGGAGAGTCACTGCAAGAGAGCAGGTCGATGGGACCTGGAGGAGAGATGGCCTGGGAGTTGTAGTCCGTCAAAGGCTCGGTTAGCACTCAAGTTTTTGCTGCACATTCAGGGGCTCCTGATCCCTGGCCTGTAATGGGTGTTCCTGAGGTCCTGCTGAAACGGGGTAGGCCTCACCATGTGCCAACCGCGGTGAAGAGAAAGGTATAGAGAAGCCTGATAAATTTCCCTTCAGGCTGGAAACTAAGTTCTGAGCTGAAGAGAAGCAAAGGAGTGTAAAGCTGCAAGTTCTGTGTAGAGAGAGAACTGTAAGACCCCTTTCACACCAGAATGTTTTTCAGACGCTTTTGTGCTAAAAATAGCGACTGAAAAGTGCCTGAAAAAGACCCCCCCCTCCATCCACCCCAGTGTGAAAGCCCGAGTGCTTTCACACTGGGACGGTGCGCTTGCGGGGCGGTAAAAAAAGTCCTGCAAGCCGCATCTTCGGGGCGGTGTGGGATCGGTGTATTCACCGCTCCTCCACTGCCCCTGCCCATTGAAAACGAATGGCGCCTGAAGTGAACACCACTTCGGAAGCCCCACTAACCGGCACTCTTAACCCCGTTTTAACCCCTTGTGGGGGTTAAAAGTGCACCGCTGCCAACCGAATAAAAGCAGTAAATTAGCGGTGTTTTACCACTAACGCTTGGCCGGGCCTGGTGTGAAAGGGGTTTAAGAGAACCGGTCAGCAAGGCGAAGTGCTGGAGTGTGAGGTGTAAGGCTCCATTTACATGAGACGCTGTTTCAACCTGCCCTGAACGTTTTATCTTGACAGCTAGAAACCGGCGTCTAAAACGCCTGTTTTGCCGCTTTTTGCATGCCGCGTCTAGGAGCGTTTTTGAAAAAAAATGTTTTATTATAAGCACCTGTAAAGGAAACGGTCCTAGATACAAGTTACCACATTTAGGCGCGTTTAGCGACATTTACAAGCTTTTTGGCATTTCAAATGCCTCTGAACTGCCATCTTTTTGCGTTCCAAAAAAGCCTCTAAACTCAGCTGCCTGGAAACTACCTTAAACGACCCCGTGTAAATGTACTGATAAGATAACGTAGAGCAAAGTTCAGGGGCAGCTGAAAAATACTCCCAAATGCCTCTAAACGTCCTTTTGCCAGCAGCAGTGTTAGGCTCCATGCACACTAGACGCTCTCTGGGTGTTGGATATAGTGGCAGGAGACGCTGCTTAGATAACATGCTTTTAGCAGCGTTTTGTAAGCAGCGTTTATCGGCGTCTGCGTTTTTGAGTGTTTTTTTTTAACTTCATTAGATTCCATTGACTACAAAAAGCACTGGACGCCAATAAACGGCCGTTTAGCGGTGTTTGAGTGTTTATCGACGTACATCGGTTTTTGTGGTCACAAAGACGACTCCTGGACGCCAATTCGGGGCGTTCAGAAAACAGCCCAAATACGCCACTGCTGTTAAACGACAATAAACGTCCATGTGTGCATGGACACATAGGGTAACATAAAGGGGCGTTTTTGGGCTGTTAAAAAAAAATGCCCAAAAGACCATAAACGGTCATTTATCAGCTTCTGTGTGCATGGAGACTAAATGAGGCCTTACAGGTCTGCAGAGGGACGGTCTGCAGTGAACGTGTGCATATACAGGACTGTATATGGAGTTTGTGTACTATAATTCTTTGGGCATCCCACAGCCATCCCTTATCCCCATTCAAGTTATTTCCCCTAAATAAAACAACAAAAACAAGAGCCGGCCTGGTCAGTGTCTCCGGATGTGTGAAATATGGTGCAATTGAGGGCAGCTATAAGGTGAACCACTACTACCAGCCACTCTCAAGGGAGTACATGGCTACATTTAAAAACAGCCAATGCTCCCTTCATTAGGTCTATAAGAATAAACATAAAATAGTATAATGACGATGAAAAATGATGTCTAAAGTATGCATATGAGTGTATATGATAAATTTGAGTGGGAGTGGCGCTACCACTGTAAGTGATAAAGTGAGTAAAAAACATATCAAAACAAAAGCAAGAGCCCAAATGCTGTTAAGGCTGCTGCCCCCACAGAAAAAATGGGCCGAAACCCGAACTGAAAATTGAATAAAAAGCAGTGGGTGTGGCGCTGCCTCAGTAATGGAAAAAACTAATATATGATATGCGTAGGTCTGTGCAGTATTATAGCAAAGAAAGTGACATAGATAAATAAATAATTCAACAATATGTGATATGCTTAGATCTGTGCAATATTATGGCGATAAAAGTGACATAAATGAATGAATCAACCTAACAATGTGTATCATAGATAACTAGCAAATGATAGAACTATATATAGCTAGTGCCAATACATAAATGTCATCCAATTGTGCCAGTAAAAATATCATCCAATGGTGAAACACTCAGCTAATGTTAGTACAAATACATAGGATTATAAGATATAGTCCATATAAAGCGTGGTGTGGGGAGACAAACGGTGATCGTGCTCCCCTCCTACAGACACCCCTCTCTCCTCTCACCAGAAACAGTCCCCTAGGGGTATAGAGTCACTTCCTGGATCTGCTGTGCTGGTGGCTGTTCTCGATCCCCAGCTCTGTGGGGTGTGAGCGCCCCCCAAGCCCAGGAATGACTGTTGCTGTGTACAGGTACCTTGCACCCCCCATCCGGGGTCCCGGTAACCAGTGATCGTAGGGAGAAGATAGACAATGGTATCAGATATCAAGTATAGATTGTAAAACACCAGATACCACAAACTTACTATTCAGGAGAACATAGTCAGACTCGTCAGGAACTTCCGTGCGTTCCACTCAGACGACTGACCGGAAGTGCGTGTGACGCTGGTAGGCCACCTCCGATGACGTCTTAGTGACAAAACGCGCAAGACGGAGCCTAGCAGCGTCACACGCACTTCCGGTCGGTCGTCTGAGTGGAACGCATGGGAGTTCCTGACGAGTCTGACTTCGTTCTCCTGAATAGTAAGTTTGTGGTATCTGGCGTTTTACGATCTATACTTGATATCTGATACCGTTGTCTATCTTCTCCCTACGATCACTGGTTACCGGGACCCCGGACGGGTGGTGCAAGGTACCTGTACACCGCAACAGTCATTCCTGGGCTTGGGGGGTGCTCACACCCCACGGAGCTGGGGATCGAGAACAGCCACCAGCACAGCAGATCCAGGAAGTGACTCTATACCCCTAGGGGACTGTTTCTGGTGAGAGGGGTGTCTGTAGGAGGGGAGCACGATCACCGTTTGTCTCCCCACACCACGCTTTATATGGACTATATCTTATAATCCTATGTATTTGTACTAACATTAGCTGAGTGTTTCACCATTGGATGATATTTTTACTGGCACAATTGGATGACATTTATGTATTGGCACTAGCTATATATAGTTCTATCATTTGCTAGTTATCTATGATACACATCATTGTTAGGTTGATTCATTCATTTATGTCACTTTTATCGCCATAATATTGCACAGATCTAAGCATATCACATATTGTTGAATTATTTATTTATCTATGTCACTTTCTTTGCTATAATACTGCACAGACCTACGCATATCATATATTCGTTTTTTCCATTACTGAGGCAGTGCCACACCCACTGCTTTTTCTTCAATATGAGTGTATATATACCACAAATTCTAGAACATCACATAATAGCAACAGACTTCTCACATGCATTTCAGTTGTCGCAGTTGAATTTGAAATGTTACAAGGATACAAATTATATCAGTAGTAAAACATCAAATAAAGGAAGTAGATATATAAAATGTAAACATACAAAATTGCATCAAAAAGAATATGGGGCCTTTCACATGGGCTTTCTGTGAGCGGGCTCAGCTCTGCTCAGCAGGGCATCAATCTGCCAATCCCCGCTGAGCAGGCGGATGACCGCTCCGTCTCCGCTCACTGAGCACACACAGATCAGTTAGAGCCCCGCTCTGCTCTATGGGGACCGGATAACAACGGAATGCCTGTCCGTTTTCATCCGATCCGATTCTACAGACGGATGGAAAATAGGGTTTCCATCCATCTGTTTACCATGGACAGTATCGGATCGGAGAGCGGCAGGTGTCAGCGGATATGTCTGCGCTGACGTCCGCCGCTCCATAGGGCTGCATTGAGTGTCCATTCAGGTCCGCCTGAACATCGGACAGGCGACCTGAACAGAATGCCCGTGTGAAAGGGCCCTTAGTGCAAAAATATAAAGAAACATCAAGCTGCTCAAATGAGATGAATTGGCTACTAGAACAAGTGCTAAAACACAAAAAGGCTTGATTCACACTTATGCATTTTTAGTGCTTTTCGCATTTTGCAGATTTGCACTACAGTCCATATAACATGCTTTCCTATGGAACACGTTCTGTAGTGCAAAATGCAAAAAGCACTAAAAATGCATAGGTGTGAATTCAGCTTAAAGCCTCGTGCACACTACCAGATTATCAGACACATTTTTGTCCATTTTTTGTTGCATGCTAGTCTCATATCGAAAGTGAAGAGGCTACGCGACATACAGAAATTCTCGTATGACCAAAATCAACTTCAGAAGTGATGTAATGTATTGAATTGTTTTGTATGTATTCTTTTGTTTCTGAGCATGCGTAGTCTTGCTCTTACGTTTTTTTTCGGACAAAAACTGTACCAATTTAACAAAAATCAGATGTTGTGTTCACGCATGATAAAAATTTTATAGCCTGCACGTTGAGTTTTTGTCGTACGAAAATTCGGATTCGGTTGTCAAAAGCACCATATTAACAATCAGAAAACCGGCAGATTGTTTGTTGTGCAAAATGTTACTTCTGATTTTTTTTTTTCTTTTCGTGTGTATGGGTCTTAAGGTCCAGTTCACACCTATGCATTTTTTTAGAGCGTTTTCAATTTTGTAGAAACACACTACATTCCATTAACATGGTTTCCTATGGGTCACGTTCACATCTGTGCATTTTATGTAAAGGGCCAGGGACTTTTTTTCTGTTTTTTGGTTCCATAAACTTCAATGGATCAAAAACATATACAGTATTGCAAAATGCACCTGGAATGTGCAAACTGCAACCTGCATAGGTGAGAACCAGGCCTGAGAGTCCAAGCTGCTGAAATTAGTCTAATCCGCTCTTTCACACTGGCTTTCCAATCAGGTCTGATCAGACCCTCCATGCACTCCTATGGAGCGGTGGATGTCAGCGGTGACATGTCGATCCTGTCCATGAAATCCAGACGGATGGAAACCCTATTTTCTATCCATGTGGCAGATCGGATGAAAAAGGACAGGCGGTCCGTTTTTATCCGATCTCCCCATAGAGGACAGTGGGGCTTTAACAGGTCCGTCTGTACACAGTGAGCGGAGACGGACCTGTCATTCAGCTGCTCAGTGGGGATCAGCAGAGCGATCCCCTGCTGAGCAAAATGGAGTCCGCCGTGTGCATCGCCCATGTGAAAGGACCCTTGAACACCAAATTGCTGAAATATGACTAACTACTGAAAAAAGTGCTAAAGAACACAAACAAGCCAAAATAGTAATTGGCTACTGGCATAAATACGAAAAAAACACTAAGGGCCGGTTCACACATAGGCGACTTGCGATCCGACTTGTGTCGCCCTAAATCGCTTGACATCAGAAATACCATTGAAGTGAATGGGAGCCGTCTTAATGTACACTACTGAAGTCGCTCCAACTTCAAGGTGACTTCAGAATAGCTTCCTGTACTCCTTCAATGGAAGTCGCCTCCAAGTCGGATCCCCATCTATATAGAAGCGACTTTACGTTTAAAAGAAAAGAATTGTTGAAGGCAACCCCCTCGCTCCTTTCTCTAATTGGCCACAGGCAAAGTCGCCTGGCATGGAGTCGCGTTGTAAGTCACGCTGAAGTCGCCTTCAAATCGCCTAGCAAAGTCGCTCCCGAAGTCGGATTTCCTAGGTGTGAACCGAGCCTTAGAGAAGTTTGTAAAACTTGTACGAGGAGGCGACTGTTACGAAAGCTATTAGAATAAGAGGCAAACTTAATACTCCTGTTTGCTGTGGATTGAACCAAAGATGGGATATTAGTCTTTTTTCTAAATCGCAAAATGGGTGCCCACCATGCCTCATTCTCCAAGTTGGATCTCCATCTATATTGAAGCACTTTACAAGAAAAAGAAAAGGACACAGATACTCCCCACGAATTACCCAGGCAACCTCCTCTCTCCCTTCTCTGACTAGTTAGCTACACTAAGTGGTACTATATTAAGTACTAAAAGAAATTAGGAAAACAAGTTGCTAAAATAAGACTAATTGGCAGCTCCATTGAAATGAGCTTTTCATATAGGGGAGAGCAGCAGCTGCTGAGCGATATTCTGTCCTAGCAGTGTGTTGAACAGACTCAAAGGTGAAATATTTTCGCGTGTAAAACCTGTTCTAGCAATAAACTAGATCATATATGAGCTGTCATTCCTGCTTCGTTATGATAAAAAAATACAGTTATCACAGGTTCTCGTCATATTTGCAGAGGAGTTGCTTTTTTCACCCTCAGTGCCACACTGTATTTTTATATGCATCCAGCAGGTGGAGTGCTTGGCTCCTTTTTCATGTTTTCCAGTTTCTTCTTACTTCGGAAAATTGAGCTCTTAGTAATAAAGAGAAAATAACTTCAGATAGAACACAGAAAATGGTTTTGTGGTTAAAGCGTTAACAGGTTTTGTCTCTGGTGCTTTGAATCTCCATGTACAGGACATCTACTGCTGGCACTTATGGTGGATGGCTTTTCAATAGAAATGAATAGGGATTTTTGGTCCAGCGGAAGACTTTTGTGAAAAGACTGTGCCACTCCTAGTAGGCCCCACAGCAAAGAGGTATTAGGAGTGTGGATGCGTAAGGGCATATGCATAAGCAACTTGTGCCGTGCTCAAAAACATTGAGCAAAGAACCAAAAGTGCTCGGAAGTAAATGTTAATAATCCGATCTGGAATCTGGAAAAAAGCATATGACATAATTAAAAAAGACATAAGACATCAACATAAGTCCATTCAACAAGTACTCTTCAACTGTAACCATCCAATAATATATGATAAGAGATACACAGTTGATGAAGACATCCACTTAAGTCCATTTAACACATTCTCTTCAACTGTAACCTTCCAATAATACAGTATATGAACAGATGTACAGTAGGCGAGATCACTCCACCACTCAATCTTGTGGACACATGCTTACCTTCTGCCTCGGACATTAAAATCATAACGGGTCAAACACACAGAGTCACTTTAAATAGCTGGGATGGGCTCTAGTGAAGGATAGAACTTTCTTCAGGATATCCAACACTAGGAAACACCCAGTAAATCAGCTCAGAAAGAAATAAGTAAAGACATAGTGCTCTCTGTTTAAAATCAAGCAATGTTTATTTAAAAAACTCACTCGCATAAGAAAATCAAAAAACTGCTCTTCTATAAAAAAACAAAGGAGCAGAGACATTCCTCCCAGCTCACCGCTCTGGCTTACAGGTGCTGGGGATCAATTCATCAAAGCCAGGTAGTTGCTGCTAGAGCGTCCTCTCTCCTCTACAACACTGACAGATCTGGTGAGTTGTACTACTTGCAATAAATCTTGTTGGATATCAACAGTGGAAATGGCAGCTGTTTGCTTTGTACCTGGATACTGTGGGGAGGATGGATCCCAGTAGGTGTGAATGATCAGTAAGATTGCCTGGAGCACTAATATCTTGATATTTAATGTTCTGTTTTCATGTCTTCATAGGTAAATAGCTATCTGGTGGTGACTCAGACATGCAGTCTTTGATTACATAAGGTGTGGCATGAACTGCTGATGCTGGAAGGTCCACAGAACGGCAGGATCTCTGCACTCCTCGCTGGAGATGTTCACCCTGGGAATATGGCTGCTGTTACTGTGGTCTGCCGAGGGGGTGGATGAAGCATCGGCCAAAGTAATCCAACAGACAAACGCTGAATTTAATAAGGAATATAATGACTCTGTGAACAATGACGTACAAAGTATATATGCCTTCAACCATACCATGCTAAGAAACAAGGTAAGATATACTCTATAGATACACCTTATGGTTATTATGACTGGAAACATTCAATATTATAAGATCCATCCGAATATATTTTGTTGTGCAGGTCTTTGTGAATAGTCAGTTCTCTTTGTCAGGAATGGGGCGATGAACTGAGTATTCTCAGAAGCGTGCACCGCAAAATATATTCATTCATATGAAAGGTACAGCCTATTCATTTTTTTTTACCTTCATGCTGTTATTAATGGCTAACACTATGCAATTACTGCTAGAAAATTCTTTTTCAATACATGGCAATATCTGGAATATAAACCAAAGGGTCTGGAGCTATTGTAGGTGTAGGGCAGTGTTTCTCAAACTTCTTTTCTTGCGGCACACCAAAAAGATCTAAAATTTTTCATGGCACACCTTCAAAGATTTAACAATTTTTGTGGTGAAGAACTTATTTATTTTTACATACCGTATATACTCGAGTATAAGCCGACCCGAATATAAGCCGAGGCACCTAATTTTACCACAAAAAACTGGGAAAAGTTATTGACCCGAGTATAAGCCTAGGGTGGCAAATGCAGCAGCCAGAACACAGGAATTGTAGCCAGAACACAGGGACAGGGAGCCAGAACTCAGGGATTGTAGCCACGACACAGAGACTGTAGCCAGAACACAGGTATTGTAGCCAGGACACAGGGATTTTAGCCAGGACACAGACTGTAGCCAGGACACAGGTATTGTAGCCAGGACACAGGTATTGTAGCCAGGACACAGGTATTGTAGCCAGGACACAGGGATTGTAGCCAGGACACAGGGATTTTATCCAGGACACAGACTGTAGCCAGAACACATAAGGGATGAGTAAGGTAGATTCACATTAAGCAGAGCTGTGCTGCTTCTAAGAGCCGTTCTGTGCTGTGTAACTGTGATTAAACACATTGAAATGTAGAGAATGCTGAGAATGCAGAGAGAGAGCTGCAGCTCTTCACAGAGATCAGGAGGTGGGCGGGACTGAACAGCTAACATCAGCTTGTCCGCCCACCTCCAGACATCAAGCTGAGAATCTGACACCTCTCTCAGCATTCTCTGCATTCCAATGTGTTTAATCACACTTACAAAGCACAGAACGGCTCTTAGAAGCAGCATGGCTCTGTTTAATGTGAATCTACTCATCACCCACAGACACTGACTCGAGTATAAGCCGAGGGGGGTCTTTTTCAGCACAAAAAATGTGCTGAAAAACTCTGCTTATACTCGAGTATATACGGTATATATTTAATTTTAAATTTAATGTGAAGGATGTGCTTGCTTTCGAGAGCAAATCAGATTGAAGCGATTGTAATCTTCTTTGTACTTTCGCTTGCTTCCTTGCTTTTCATTTAACAGTTTCTCTTTCAGAGTTCCAGACGTGATTAAGTATTTCTCCAATCGTTAAACAATGAACACATTTTATTTATAAGGCCTCATACACACGGGCGTATATAAAAAAATAAACAAAACGTTGGGCCCGACGTCAAGGAAAAAAAGGCGACGTTTTTCGGCGTTAGTGAGCGTCGGCGTCAATAGGCGTCAATAGGCGTTTTTTAAAACAAAATCATCCCTCTGCTATTTTTCAACCTAAAAACGTCGGCGTCAAAAAACGCTGGAAAACGCCGGTATAATAATAGGTGGCATATGGTGACATATGTTGGCGTTTCTTGGCATATTGTGGCGTCGGCGTCAAAAAACGTCAAAATGTTACAGCCTCAGAACGCGATGGCCATGGGTTCTACTTTCTGCTCACTAACGCCGACGCCACCTACAGCTCAGAAACGCCGACGTTTTTATGGGGCCATTGACTAACATGGAGAGCTGCAAAAAACGCCAGAAAACGCCGGCGTCAAAAAACGTCCGTGTGTATGAGGCCTTAGCATCAAAGTTGGAATGGACCGGTCTCTATTATTATAATATAATTGGAGTGATCGAGTTCTCCCGAGATCTCACACAAGTCTTGCATTACGAAAGGAATCAATAAATGACAGACCGACAGAGATTGCATTTTTTATATACAGTATCTCACAAAAGTGAGTACACCCCTCACATTTTTGTAAATATTTTATTATAATCTTTTCTTGTGGCAATACTGAAGAAATCACACTTTGCTACAATGTAAAGTAGTGAGTGTACAGCTTGTATAAAAGTGTACATTTGCTGTCCCCTCAATATAACTCAACACACAGCCATTAATGTTTAAACCACTGGCAACAAAAGTGAGTACACCCCTAAGTGAAATTTCTAAATTGGGCCCAAAATGTCAATATTTTGTGTGGCCATTATTTTTCAGCACCGCCTAAACGCTCTTGGACATGGAGTTCACCAGAGCTTCACAGGTTGCCACTGGAGTCCTCTTTCACTCCTCCATGACGACATCACGGAGCTGATGGATGTTAGAGACCTTGCACTCCTCCACCTTCCATTTGAGGATGCCCCACAGATGCTCAATAGGGTTTAGGTCTGGAGACATGCTTGGCCAGTCCATCACCGTCACCCTCAGTTTCATTAGCAAGGCAGTGTTTGTCTTGGAGGTGTGTTTGGGGTCGTTATCATGTTGAAATACTGCCCTGTGGCCCAGTCTCTGAAGGGAGGGGATCATGCTCTGCTTCAGTATGTCACAGTACATGTTGGCATACCTCCTCACGTTCCAGAGATTGTAGGTAGTCGAGGCACTACAGCAGTACCTCCTCACTTTCTCCTGAGGTCACCGTTGGACACTTCGAGACCACTTGAGGTACAGGTTCTCGCAAATCCGCCACGACTTTTTATTACCGGTGTGTTTTATAACTGTAAAACCCGGGTTAAATCTT
>BLSH010015495.1:420659-444577 GCA_018402905.1 Glandirana rugosa
AGTACACCCCTAAGTGAAATTTCTAAATTGGGCCCAAAATGTCAATATTTTGTGTGGCCATTATTTTTCAGCACCGCCTAAACGCTCTTGGACATGGAGTTCACCAGAGCTTCACAGGTTGCCACTGGAGTCCTCTTTCACTCCTCCATGACGACATCACGGAGCTGATGGATGTTAGAGACCTTGCACTCCTCCACCTTCCATTTGAGGATGCCCCACAGATGCTCAATAGGGTTTAGGTCTGGAGACATGCTTGGCCAGTCCATCACCGTCACCCTCAGTTTCATTAGCAAGGCAGTGTTTGTCTTGGAGGTGTGTTTGGGGTCGTTATCATGTTGAAATACTGCCCTGTGGCCCAGTCTCTGAAGGGAGGGGATCATGCTCTGCTTCAGTATGTCACAGTACATGTTGGCATTCATGGTTCTCTCAATGAACTGTAGCTTCCCAGTGCTGGCAGCACTCGTGCAGCCCCAGACCATGACACTCCCGCCACCATGCTTGACTGTAGGCAAGACACACTTGTCTTTGTACTCCTCACCTGGTTGCCGCCACACACGCTTGACACCATCTGAACCAAATAAGTTTATTTTGATCTCATCAGACCACAGGACATGGTTCCAGTAATCCATGTCCTTAGTCTGGTTGTCTTCAGCAAACTGCGGGCTTTCTTGTCTATCATCTTTAGAAGAGGCTTCCTTCTGGAACGACAGCCATGCAGATCAATTTCATGCAGTGTGTGCCTTATAGTCTGAGCACTGACAGGCTGACCCCCACCCCTTCAACCTTTGCCGCAATACTGGCAGCACTCATACGTCTATTTCCCAAAGGGAGCCTCTGGATATGACGCTGAGCATGTGCACTTAACTTCTTTGGTCGACCATGGCGAGGCCTGTTCTGAGTGGAATCTGTCCTGTTAAACTGCTGTATGGTCTTGGTTACCGTGCTGCAGCTCAGTTTCTTTTAGCATAGGCCATGTTTGTTTTTTTTTTTTGTTTTTTTTAACATAAAGTTTATTCAGCTTTCAAAAGAAAAAGTGAACATCATACAGACAGCAATGATACGTTGAGCTCAAATACAAAGTTATACATCGAATGAAACAATAGGAGTTGGTACAAACATTTTGCCAGGTGAACCATCATCCTTACCAATATAAAATGAAAGATAATTAAAAAACAAGGGACTATTGCCTAGGCTCTCGGAGGTGTCTGGAGATAGAGGGAGCAAGTACCGTATGGAGTAATGATGAATGTGGTCAAATATGACTATGGTTAGTTAATCTTGGCTTGGTCCTACAGGAAGACCCTCTTTTACGAAAGCGGAGAGGGGAGATATTTTCGAACCCTACTCAAGAGACAGTTGTCTGGCTTTAACCCAGTGATCCCATATTCTATCAAATTTCTTAGGACAGTTACGGCCCAAGTATGTGAGTTTGTATAATGGCAATGCTGCATTCACCAAGGATTTCCATAGCTATATGGTTGTGCTTGATTCCACTGGAGGAGGATCAGCTTCTTAGCACAGAACGCAATATAAAAAAACAAATAGGTTTTTGGCCTGGGGAATTTCTAAGTTATCGCAGATGCCCAGTAGTAGAGGAATCGAGCTACAGGGTACCCTGATTTTCCCAATACGATTAATATTGTACACCACTAACTACCAAAACGATTGCAGGTGAAGGCACGACCAAACAACGTGGAAATAATCTGCATTATAAGATTTATATCTAAGGCAGGTTGACATTCTGTTAGGATGTATGCTCGCCAGGCAAGCAGGCGATTAATATACCCTATGAAGGAATTTGAGTTGGACATATCTATCCCGCGCTGAGACCATCAGGGGAAGGTATTGCTGCACCCCCTCCTCCCAATCGTCATCCCCCAGTGCAGGTATGTCTGCCTGCCATTTGGCGAACAGCTGAGAAACCTTGGAGGTGTCCAGGCTGGCAAGGATAGCGTGTAGAGTGGATAGAGTCTTGCCCCCAACTGGGGATCTAAGCATCTTTTCCAACTCTGACATCTCCAATACCACAAGGGGGGCAAACTGGGCCCCGAAAGCATGTCTCAGCTGAAGGTATTGAAAGAAGCATAGGCCGTCTTTTATTTAGAGCAATAATTCTTTTTTTAGATCCTCAGAGAGTTCTTTACCATGAGTTGCCGTGTTGAGCTTCCAGTGACCAGTATGAGAGAGTGAGAGTGATAACACCAAATTTAACACTTCTGCTCCCCATTCACACCTGAGACCTTGTAACACTAACGAGTCACATGACACCAGGGAGGGAAAATGGCTAATTGGGCCCAATTTGGACATTTGCACTTAGGGGTGTAATCACTTTTGTTGCCAGCGGTTTAGACCTTAATGGCTGTGTGTTGAATTATTTTGAGGGGACAGCAAACTTACGCTGTTATACAAGCTGTACACTCACTACTTTACATTGTAGCAAAGTGTAATTTCTTTAGTGTTATAACATGAAAAGATAGAATAAAATATTTACAAAAATGTGAGGCGTGTACTTTTGTGAGATACTGTATGTTACTTTTTAACTTTTACGATATTGATTTATCATTTCATTTTGTGCTATGTTCAAGGTTTCAAAACGCTAGCAATTTTTAATCTTTTTCAAAACTCCCACGGCACACCTGCAAATCTCACGGGGCACACAGTTTGAGAATCACTGGTGTAGGGGAATCTAAGCGATTTGTATCTCTCAGTTCTGTAAATGAATGATACATTTCTACCACAATGATTGATCTCTCTTTTCGGTCTAAAGCTGGCCACACATGTTGCAATCTGACCATATACCGTGTTTCCCCGAAAATAAGACCTACTGTGATTTTTTCAGGGAGGGCTGCAATATAAGCCCTACCCCGAAAACAAGCCATAACGTTTAACCACTTACCAACCGGAAGGTTTTGCAGCTTTAGGACCAGAGCACTTTTTGCGATTCGGCGCTGCGTCGCTTTGACTGACAATTGCGCGGTCGTGCGACGTTGTACCCAAACAAAATTTGCGTCCTTTTTTCCCCACAAATAGAGCTTTCTTTTGGTGGTATTTGATCGCCTCTGCATCATTTCTTATCGCCGCTTTTTGGCCGAATTATATAATTCCTCATATTTGCAATAAAAAAAATTGCAATCGGCGTTTATTGATTGGTTTGCGCAAAAGTGGCCGCGTTTACGGATGGTGAGAATTAATTTCTGGGGTTTTTATTTATTTATTTATTTTTTTACTAGTAATGGCGGCGATCTGCGATTTTTAGCGGTAATGCGATATTGGGGGGGACATGTCGGACCATTTTAACACTTTTTTGGGACCAATGACATTTATTCAGCGATCAGAAATTTAAATGTCCACTGATTACTGTATAAATGGCATTGGCAGTGAAGGGGTTAACCTGCAGGGGGCGATCTAGGGGTTAACTGTGTTCCCTGGGTGTGTTCTTACTGTGGGGGGGTTGGGCTAACATGGGCATGAGAGATCTAACTGATCCCAGTGACAGGGATCAGTAGATCTCTCATGCCCCACTGACAGGGCGGGGAACCGCCGTGTTTACATCGGCGGTTCCCCGTTCTTTTCCCTGTAGCCGCTCATCGCGGCTCGCCGGCGGACATCGGGTCCGCCCGAGCCGCGGGCACACTCCCCAGGAGTGCGGCGGGGGCGCGCGCGCTTATTTACGGCGATTCGCACAGGGCTCCCCGACTGCCGCCGTGAAAAAACGGCGCGCGGTCGGGAATCAGTTAAAGTGGTTGTTAAATCCTAGAATGCACTGTATTACAGTATTGTATAATGTAAATGGTGTGTAATCTGTCTGTAATCTATTTGTATTAAATACCTTCGATATACCGCCGCTCAGCTGACCTCCCGCTGCTCTCCTCCTCTTCTCCCAGCTGTCAGTGGGGGATCTTGCCCCATCTCCCCCTGCAGCACAAGGAGCGGGTAAGAGAGCTCCGGTGGGACGCGGAAGCGCAGAGTGGCACTATAAGATGGTATTTATCACAAATAGATTACAGAAACGTACACAGTTTACATGACATAATACTGTAATACAGTGCATTCTAGGATTTTACAAGCACTTTTACTCAGTGCCACTGGGGATTCCTGACAGGGAGGGAGATGGGGAGAGAAAGAGAGCGCATGATAAAATTTACCCCGAAAATAAGCCCTACTATGTCTTTTGTTGCCAAAATGAATAGAAGACCCTGGCTTATTTTCGGGGAAACACGGTAATCTGTACAGTTGTGTAGTTTCTGAACCTGCCATATTGGACATAAATCAAAAGGATAACTTTGAGTACAACTAAAGGCAAAACTTCTTCTTTTTTTTTTGTTTTGTCATTTTGGATGAAGTAAAGGAGGGTTCGCACCAGCATCTGTTTTTTAGTATTTTTTTTTTTTCTTTTTTTGCCATCTGTGCCCCATTGGGGAGATTTCCCTTAACTTCCTGTCTCATAACCACAACAGGAAGTAAAAGGGAAGTCCCTCCACAATGAGGGAATCTCTGATCATCACTAGGACCAACAGACTTAGTGTCACTTTTGGAAGATTTCTCCTCTGGTGACAACCCAAAATTTGGGCTTTTTTTCACTTTCGCTCTCGGTGTTAAAGGTAAAGATGACAAGTAGAGCTGGTGACTCTCCCCAACGATGTTAATTTTAAACAAAATTAAAAAATGCCTTTTAGCTATTAAACTAGAATTCAAGGCAAGAAAATTGCCTTACAATAGCCATGCATGTACTGATTTGTGATTGATCTAGGTATAAACAGTTCATCAATTAAAATATCAAATGCTGCAACACATGTGGTGCCAAATTAAAACATGATGTATCGGAATCAGTCCGTTGTCTGACACGCACACACACATTCATTTTGATCTATCAGAAATAGTTGATTAAATCCTGCCATGGCGATCCACTTGCCAGTGTCAATCAATCAAAAGCTCACTAAATTGAATGTGGTTCACAGTTCCGATTCGGTTCCATCATCAAATAATCATATTTAATACCTGTGTGGCCACTTATAGATTTGTACTTGGCTGTGTTTTGTCAGTGCAACACACTGACTGAAAGGGAGGCCAAACGATCCCTTTCACTATCACAGCTGCAGCTCTAATCCTCACAGCGATGGAAGTTTGGAACTGTCTCTATTTTGTGGCGGGTGTAAACAGGACACCGTGAAGCATTAAATACACATCACAAGAGGTAACTTTGTATTCCTCTTATTCATTTGTAATGTCTGTGGCTGGGATTCAGCATCAGTTAGCCTTGATTCACACAATGAACCGCATGTGAATTGCACAGGAACTGCACCTGTTCAATTCTCATGCGATTCAGTTTGATGCGATTTGAGCCCAAAGTCATACATGCACCAATTTTGGCACCTCAGAGCATCCGGTGCCGTGAGCTCTGCGACCTGCATTTGGGTGTCGTTAAGATTTCACTGACACCCGCTGCAGATGGCAAGGACCGTGTGATTTGAATGCGGTGTGGGATACACACATGGACAGGGTTTCCTGCGCTGCATTAGAGTGAGCCTAGGCTTAATGTATTTGTGTATGTCTGTGGTCTCCAAACTGTGGCCCTTTGTTTGCTTTTATCCGGTCCTTGGAGCAATATTTCATCCTCTAACACCAATGATGGGGCACAATTCTTCCCAGTGACACCAATGATGGGGCATGATTCTTCCCACCCAGTGACACCTATGAGCCACAATTTCTCTCACTGACACTGAAAATGGGACATTTACTCCCACTGATGCCAGGACATTTTTCTATTTACAATGGCTACAGTTTGGACCCTGTAAAGTCTGAAGGACAGTAAACTGACCCTTTTGTTTATGAAGTTTGTAAACCCCTGATGTATGTGTAGCCAGGAGTCCAGAAATATTCCTCCGGCATACAGAAAATTGTGCCCATTGCCTAACGTGGAGGATTCCCTCTAGTGTTTGTTTGTGGAACAAGACTGTGATTGCAATGAGGATGAAGCATTGTGGGATTTGTAGTGTGGTGAGCAGAAACAGTCAGCAGACTCTGGTATGAAGGACTCAATTTCCCATTGGGCTGTGCTGCATTGGAGGCTTCTGGGAGGTGCAATGCTTTGTGGGAAGAACTTATTTAAGTGGGAGGAGGAGCTGGCAGCAGTCTCTTGAGACAGTGTGATCGATCAGTGGAGAACCCTGTGTGCCTCTGTAACCGGAGCTAGGCCTGCTGCCTACTTCCAGCGTTCCAGCTGACTGCATTCTCTGCAAGTGTCCCGGCTAGCTGCATTACCCCAGCAATACAGTGAGTGACCAGCAGAACCAGCCTATCCTCATCGGAGTCTGGAATGAAGCAGCAGCCACCGCAGTTGCATCTGTCGATCCAGGAGAACTGCAAGGAGTGCAGTGGAAGCTGTTTACCTCCCAGGAGCAAGAAGCCAGTTTGAACTAATGGTCTCAGCATTACCATCATCCTCATCTGAGTGGCCGGATCGTTTATCTACATTCAGTCCTTTGGTTTTGGTGAGCGAGCTCAAGCCCAACTATAAGAGTACTTATTATTCAGCAACCTTTTAATACATCCTGGATTACAGTTAATATACACTGGATTGCCGTCTGTGACCAGTTTATTCATTGAGTCATTGATCACTATAAGGCTATCTAGCTTAGTGGAATTTAACCTCTTCTGTGCCTCATCTCAAGGATTAGAAGGACACAGTGTTTTTAGGTACCTAACTTTAATAGCCGGCAGAAGATTGAACTCTAAAAGACAGAATTGCTGCAAATACATCTATTCATCCGCTCCTCAGTCATATATATACTCAGGGCTAATTACGTGGTATTACTTCATCTCCTAAGAACTCCCTAAGTTACAACAGGAGAATTTAAATAGAAATTCATAGTTCTAGTGTGATTATACAACACTAATTTAACTGCTTTTTGGTTATATTTCGTATGTGTATTTTGTAGAACATTATCACTTGAGTTACAATCCATTGAGTGATGCCAATTTACCCTTCGGGTCATCTATTTTTGGTTTTACTTTATTATTTTTTCTCCTGATTTTCTCAGTGAGCGCTTGGGTATTGTTTAAACTCAATTGGAGGAATTATATTTTGCAACAATTATTGTGATTGGAGAATACAGGTTCGCCAGAATTATAAGGTTACCTTGTGGATGTCAAGGATTATGATATTGATGTCAACAATTTCTGTTAATAATTATCAGAGGTGTGGCCTATATTTTTGTTACTTAAAGGTTATAATTTCTTGCAGAAATAAGAGTTAAGTAAACATTTCAAACTCTAACTGTGGTGGGGTTTCCATTACTGAAATAGTGTACTTCTCAATGGAACCTTGCAATGTGAGTGAACCCAGAGTGTCAGGGGTGGTGGAGGACTCTCAGAATGGAGAGATCCAAGGGCGAATTGATTCTTTAAGCAACCCTCAAGAGGGCAGCGCTACATATGTTATGGTCATTGTGAGCTTGACTTTTACTTCTGTATGATCATATATAGTATACATACACTTGTTAGTGTATCTAAACCCAAAACAAACATGCAATATGATCCAGCTTACCAAACCTTGGATATAGTAGCTACATTAGTTTTCTTTATTCTGCTTCCTTTCCCTATATTTTAACCTGGTAATACTGAAACTAACATCCTTCCTGTTCCCCACTGCACTGAGAAGCAGCATTGTCACCATGGAGTACTCTCCTCATTTGCTCTACAAACACCTTCCCTCTTGTCATCTCCCTTATATAGGGAGAAGGGGTTGTATAGGTCACTGAAGGTAGATGGGAAGGCTGTTATTTGAGATTTCCGTTCAGCTCGCAGGATGTGACAAAGGCATAATATTTTTTGGCAGGATCAACAGGTATTTTCTCTACTTGCAGAAACTGTTGTGGTCTGAAAAAGAAAACAAATGCAGCCACCACATTGAAGGGCCGATAAGCTAGGTTATATTACATTTTTGTATTTGGGTTTAGATACAATTTTTAATCAGGCCATATTTGTAGACGTGTTTGTTTTTGCATTATGGTTGAATTAAACTTTCTCCTTCCAGCAAAATGACCCTAGGGTTATAGTACATGTTATATCGCGTCATAAATCTGCTTGTCAACTTTGCCACTGCTTTCATTTGTTGCTGGTGATTTCCTTGTTGGCTTTATTTGACTAACCTAATTCTGTTATCCTTAAAATTCTAGTGAGGCCTCATGCACACAGGACTTTAAAAAAACAGCCAAAAAATGTCAGTAGCTTATCATGGATGTTTTCAGCTTTTACCAGCGTTATATTACTGCCGTCTTTTAACATTTTTTCAGTTTTTAAAGGGCCAGCGTTTTTTTTTTTTTTTTTCTAAAACGTCCAAAAATGTTGGGGATTGAAGTTTTTGGACGTTTTTAAGTGTTTGAACGTTTTTACAGCTTAAAACAGTCCAAAAAAACCCCTCAGCTCAAAAACGTCACTGTTAACAACAGCTGATAACAGCCTATATGTGCATGAACACATAGGATAACATGATGGAGGGTTTGACTGTAGAAAAAACCGTCTGCAGCTAAAAACAGCTGCTCAAAAATAGTCAAAAAAGTCCTGTGTGCATGAGGCCTAAAGCCAACAACAATAAAGGCCGTGGCCATAACTTTTGCCAAACAAAAGGTGTGTTTGTTGTCTTAATTTACCTGCTGTTTGCTGTCCCATTGTATAAATTAAAGTATGTGGAAGAGAGAATTCCTATATCCCATAGGATCTTTAGATGTGTTAAACGTATTTATTAATTATTTTTACAATATCCTTCACATTTTGGTCCACGTAACGCTGTTTACATACAGGGCCACCTAGCTGCTGTGCGCCTGGGAAGGGTAGATGCAGCATTCAGCCCTATTGCAGTCTATGGCTGGATGGAGCTGAGTGGTACCCATTGTTACCATGTTTAGGGCCTTTTGGGTTGTAGGATAAATGCACATAATGCAGAAGGCCGAAAAGTGGCTAGATGTTATAGTGTGCAAGGGGCCTAATGACAGAACTGTGTGTTTGTTAAAGCTGATGTCCAGGCATGATCTTAATGTGGTATTAAAGCTGAACAGCAGGCTAAGCAAATATTGCCTAAAGGCAAAATTCATAAGTGTTGTTCCTTGAATCTTGGGGTATTTTGTGTATTTCTTCCAGTCCAGATCTATGCAGTAATCCAATGTGAAACTTTACCCCTGTGCTGCAGGAGCTTTCTCCATTAAAGACCACTGCCTGCTGCTTCCTCTCCTTCTTCAGGGTGACTGGTCTGGTCTCCGCCCCCTCAGCCTGTAGTGGGTGAAGCTGCTGGGCCACTCCCGCAACTCTGCTTGCTGCACAGTGATGTCACTGCTAATTTTACAAGTTAATATCTGGGTTTTCATTGGCATTTGGTGCACACAAAATTGATTTTTATCTGTTGTGGCTATTGAGGAATATTTAAAGGAAAGTTTTTGTGCCTGGAGTTCAGTTTTAACCCCCAAAGCAAACTTTTTTTTATATTACAAGCAACAAATTACCAATTCTTAGTGATGGCTGTATTCGCTTTTATAGGTGTTTTTTCTTTTATGCTCACCTGGTGATCTGGCCAGTAAGTCTGTTTTTCAACCGAACAAGCGTTCCTGCAAATGTAGTTAAGAGGTTTGGGACGAACCTTTCATCACTGACATGGGTGCTTACAATGATCAACTTTTTTTTTTTTTTTAACCTTTATCCCAAAAGGGGAAAAAAACTGTTTGCTATAACTGATTATAAAGTGTTTTAGTCTTTAGTAGATCTAAAAAACCCCTTCCCCCAGATTGACAATTCTGCTGTCCAGATGTTCCTCCTGTGCTTTCTTTCTTTGGTCCTTTCACACGAGCGGAGCCCGGTTTGATGGGCTCCACTGCTCATCGGGGATCCGTCCATTTATCCCCGCTGAGCCGGCTGATGACAGGACAGACTCTGCACTCCGTGCAGAGAATGACCTGTCAGAGCTCCATTCTCCTCTATGGAGAATCGGCTGAACACGGACCGTCTGTCCGTGTTCATCCGATCCGCCAGACGGATGGAAAATACGGTTTCCCTCCGTCTGTTTTTGGCGGATCGGGTGTCAGCGGACATGTCACCGTTGACATCCGTCGCTCCATAGAGAACAATGGAGCGTCCGTGTGGGCCCGCCTGAAAAACTGACAGGTGGACCCGAATGATCCGCCCGTGTGAAAGGGGCCTTATACAGGAGATGTGTTACAGATCACCAGGTGAAAACAGAGGGGAAAAGTCTAAAAAAGAAAACCTAATGCAGCCACCACATCTAATGACTGGTAAGCGTTTTAGTTTTGGATTTAATACCGCTTGGTCCAGTGTTAAAATATACAAGTCGCCTTATTCAGACTGACAGTTGTCGTACTAGTTATTGTATTTGTATAACAATGGAGAGGTTCATGGGTTTCCCCAGTTAAAGGTGTGGATTTGTTCTTCCTGTTCGTCCTGTCAGTCGAGACATAATTGATTTCAACGCTGGAAAATGTCAGTAAAGATTCATTGTGAAATCTGGCACCACAATCTGATCTGAACAAAAAAGAAAAGCAGGGATGTTTTCTCTCCGGTTAGGAGACAGGGACTAGTGTGTGACAGAGTCCTGGGGGTAATAGGTTCACTTGCCTGCTTTCTGCTATCTTACAATAAAAGCCCCACGCCAAACATTTCATATTATTCCGGATAGAGTGGGGATGGCATAGAGCCCAGGTGCCCCGTGCAGCTATTTGGCACTTATTGTGTGGCCCTTGGGGCCCCTGCAGACAGGAGCCTGTGTTTTTTACTCAAGTCAGTGAAGGAAATGCATTTTTTAAACTGGCTTCTAGCTATTCATTTCTGTGCTGTCCATCCCCTTTCCTATGCTTGTGTGTGTGTGTGTTTTTTTTTTTTTTTTCCCTTCAATGTGTAAAGCCTCATGCAGAAGTGCCGGTTTGGCCCCTGTGCATCGAATCCCAGCGCTTGCTCCTGTCAAAACGACACACTGAAATATGTGGCAGCTGGACGCTGTACCATGTGGTACTTGCATTTAGGGACGTATATATTCAGGGATATGTGCCGGTACGCAGGAAATTCTTGTCCATCTGCTGCATATTGTAGCTCGTCATAGATTTGAACAGGCTATTGACAGCAGATCTGGAAGTTGTAACTGTGCCCCCTGGGCACCTGAAAATGCCAAGATTTGACTCACGGGCCCAACTGCCCATGTGCTTATAGCCCAATAATGCATATTGCTGAGACTGCAGACAGGAGATGGTCAAATGTGATACAAATCGTTTTAAGGAGATTGCTGGGAGCTTAGATGTGATAGCATTGATCTGTAAGAGCCTGTTCACACTACAGCAACTTTGGATCCGACTTGTGTCGCCCGACATAAGAAATCTCATTGAAGTGAATGAGAGCTGTCTTAATGTACACTACTGAGGCTCTCCGACTTCAGAAAAGGTTCCTGTACTACTTCAAGGCGACTTCTATCCGACTTGTGCCCATAGAATTCACTGGAAGTCGCCTCCAAGTCGGACCCCCATCTATATTGAAGCGAATTTATAGGAAAAAGAAGAGACTTTAACCAGGTAAAAGGAATGATGTTAGAAGAGCTATGTTCTCTGATTGGCTACAGGCAAAGTCGCCTGGCATGGAGGTCGCTTAAAGTCTCGTTTGAGTCGCCTTGAAGTTGCGTTCAGGCGTCACTTTGTAGGAGATTTGATCGCGACTTCAAGGCGACTTCAGCGTGACTTTGTAGGTGATTTTGAAGTCGGATCGCCCCTGTGTGAACCAACTTTAAAGGGACTGTTTGAACATTGATCTCCAGCATTCTCATGTAATGTATCTCCAGTCTGATTGTCTCCTGAAGCACGTTCCCAATCTGAATGCTTTCTGTAGCATTAAATTCACTGAATAGTCATTGTGATCCTTTGATCACTGCGATTGAGGCCCCCTACGCCCCTATATCACGAAAGGTGATTGCCAATGGGTTAGAGCGTCTCTGGCCTTTTTTTTTTTTTTTTTTTTTTTTTTTTAAGATTTTAATCGGTTCCTGACCAGCTCGCATTTACTGCTGCACTGTGTCCATTAACGGCTGCTTGCGTGTGCGCAGCTAGCGGCGGCGCACTCTCGTGCCCCCTGCACTCTGCAGAAGTGTGTCTGCGGCTCAGGCGGACCCGATGTCCGCTGGCGAGCTGCAATGACCTGGCAGAGAGAACGGGGAATGGCCAATGTAAACACAGCGATTCCTCGGTCTGTCAGTGGGCATTTAAAAGATCTACTGATCCCTGTCATTGGCAGCCCAGCCCCCTCAGTTAGAACACGCCTAGGGAACACAGTTAACCCCTAGATCTCCCCCTGCATGTTAACCCCTTCACTGCCAATTACATTTATACAGTAATCAGTGGATATTTAAATTTCTCATCGCTGTATAAATGCCATTGGTCCCAAAAAAAGTGTCAAAAATGTCCGACATGTCCGCTACAATATCAAAGTCCCGATAAAAATTGCAGATCGCCGCCATTACCAGTAAAAAAAAAAATGAATTCTCATAGCTTGTAAACGTGGCAAAAGCTGATTGCGATTTTATTTGTTTTATTTTTTTTTACCAAAAATATGAGGAAGAATATAAATCTGCCAAAACCGATGAATAAATTCGTTTTTATATTTTTTGGATTTGTATTTTAGCAAAAAGTAAGAAATATTAAAAAGAATTTAGCCAGATTCCAGACCCTGAGATTTGGAGCTCCAGAGGAATATACTTCATATCCCACATCACAAACAATGGTGAACTAAAAACTTTTGATAGTTCAAAAACGGAATATTATCTACCATCCCAAATTATTTTTCGATATATATACAACTCAGACATGCCTTCAGAGCACAATTCCCTTCAGGTATCCCCCAGCCCGATTATGGAAGGGATTAAAAGCACAGACCCTAAAAAAACTGATCTCTCATTTTTACAATCTGCTGCTTCTACCCTCTTCCTCTGAAATGGCATACGCACAAAAAACCAGATGGGAAGAGGACATAGGAGCTATGGAGGATGAGGAGTGGAGTGAAGCCTTAGACACTTGGAAATTGGTGTCACCAAAACTGTCACTCACACAGGTATATATTCTACACAGGGCATATTTAACACCGCTAAGGATATCTAGAACAAACGGCCTCTTGCCCAATGTACGGCCAAGCAACGGGAACATTTTATCACCTAATATGGAACTGCCCCGAAATACAGGGTTTTTGGTCAGAAATTGTGAAATTTCCCCATGATACAATGGGATCTCCCCTCACACTGTGCCCCAAAACATGCCTGCTGGGAATTGTCCCAGAACCAGATATGGACACATTTCTCAAAATATTCCTGAATGAAACCCTCTTCTCAGCTCGGAAAAACAATTGCCAAACACTGGATGAGACTCAAACCCCCTGACCTCAACAGCTGGATAACGGAGGTAAATAACACCTTACCGTATAAAAAACTCATATATACACATAGAGGATGCCCATCTAAATGTAATAAAATCTGGGACAGATGGCTGCAAGCCCTGGAAACTTGAACCTAACTAGGTAAACAATCATCCCTATCAAAGGACCCCACACCTCTCTAATGGAGTTATACAGTATAATGGAAGCAGTGTATATCCCGTCTCTTTATGTTGTAAAGTGTCTTGGTTTTGTACATGTAATGGAAAATGTCTTCTGATAACTCTTGATGATGAATCTTCCTTGATGATAAGACATTTATTGTAACTATAATTCAGCTGTAGATTGTATCGCAATACATTTTTTAGTTAAAGTGAATAGTTCTGGTGACCTGATGGTCCTCAATTAATTCCCTTAATTTGCAGGGTTTTCCTCCTTCCTTCCTGTTTGCCTATGGGACAGGAAGTGAAGGGAATGGAACAAAGATGGTGGAAAAAAAATCTGATGGGTTATAACCCTCCCTTGCTTTATAAAGTTTTGCCTATATATAGTTCTACATTAAAGATTTTAGTTGATTTTTCCCCCCTATTTATATAGTGTCCTGCATTGTCTTTATTCTTGCTTAGACTGAAGGGGTCAGAGTGTCCGTTAAAGTGCTGTCGGATCAGAAGGGAACACCATTGCTTTTTGGCGTCCGGCAGAAGGAGGCAGTTGTGTCTTTCCAAGTACCTCTTACCCTCAGGGGACTGTAAGTAAAGATTTGTATTTCCTTTACATGAATACACATTTGAAATGATTTAAGGTACCTCTAAATCTAAAGGACTAAACCAAATTGTACATATTCTTGTTCTGTCAAAATCTGTATTATTTTTCTATCCCCTGCTTTCAATACAATCATGGCTGATGATCTTACCAGCAGTTCCTTTCCTAGGGTGACAATAATTCCTACTGCAGAGCTGACACTTTTTATTGCTCACTCCTGAGCTGGACTATCTGCAGTAATGTGCCACTCCAGAGAATGTGAACTTTCAGCTGCCCATGTAGTGTGCACACACCTGAAGGGATCTCGAAAAATAGCCTAGAGGATGTGGACAAAGTTAGGGTTTTCCCTTTTTTTTTTTTTTTTTTTAAAGTTGAAAATATTTTTATTGAGAACAAAGCCCATTACAAAAGTAAAGCGGTAAGTGGCATATATCCACAAGTCCACTTAGTGGCTATCGCCCACAGTGAGACTTGGGACCATGAGCAGCACAGTGTTACGGATAACAAGTACAAGGTAGAAAATCGCTTTGAAATGTAGCAGCTTGATGCCATATTGTTTTCTGTGTTGAAAAAAGACTGAAAAGCAGAAGAATAGAAGAAGACAAAGGTATAGTGGGAAATGAAGGAATGGTTACACAGAGGAGGATTAGAGAAGATAAAGAAGAGGGGGGATCTGCTGGAGGGTCTCGGCCCTGCGTAGTTGGTTTTTTTTTTGTCAGTTTAGCTCTATTTGAAGTGGAACCCCCCAACACAAAAATGCATGGTGTATGCACCTCTCCATTCACACAAAAAAATATTGAGTTTTGAGTCGTTTTTTAAAACTTTTTTTTTTTTTTTTTTTTCCTCCTAGCACTGCTCGGTTTTCAGTAGACATTGGTGATGTAGCCCCGGTCTCACAGAAAGCTACATCACCAGTACCAGTAAAAGGCTACCTCACCAGTGCCTTCCTTGTGATCCATGATCCAGTGTGATCTTGTGCATGTGCTGTTCAATGACAAGCAACCCTGGATCTTGTATGATGGATGTGTCGTACGTGACCTGTGGCAGTAACACACCTCCCCAGATCTTGTATGGCACATGTGGCAGATCTGGCTCAACGCCATCGGTGGGCTGGAATAGAAAATAAGCAAATACAAAAGCGTGTTCCTATTGGTGAGATTACTAGTTTCTCTAAATACTTTTTGTGGACAGTTTAGTATGGGAGAGAAGGTCCGCAGGTCCACTTGAATTATTTATTGGATTCAATAGCTAGTTTCAAATAATTTTTATTGGCCTGTTGGTTGGCATAGCATACTCAGTTTTCTTTGACATGCTTTTGACATCTTCTGGAAAAACGGGTCACTAAAGTAATGGGGTACCCACAAGTCCTTACTGATTACTAACTCAATCGCAAAGAACTGTTTCAGCGCTAAAACCACAACAGGATGTTTGTTTGCAGAGATGGTCATAATGTGCTTGTATCCATCGAAAGAAGCACCAGGAGTGGTGCCAAGAAAGTCTTAAATCAAGATTCCAAACAAAGTGAGCGCTTGGAGGACCTCTTGGCAGATATGATACTGCAACTAACATATGGGTTTCAAAATGAACCATTAGACCAGAGCTCGACACTTTCCAGTCGCCAGGTCGCCATGACGACCAGAAATCGCGTCCTGGCGAGCAGCAGCCATCATCTCACTATCTAACCGAATCTCCGAGTCGTTCTCTGCCTAAGCTGACAGCTGTTAAAGAAAAAAAAAAGGGGGGCCAGTCTGCCAACAACATTGATGGCTATAAACACAGAATATACAAAACCTACAATGTATCTTTTCGTTCATTTAGATCAAAGGAATTTATTGTCTCTAGCTAAGGGAACTTTAACCACTTAAAGACTAAACCTTTTTTGACATTTGTTGCTTACAAATAAAAAAAAACTGTATTTTCTTCTAGAAAATGACTTAGAACCCCCAAACATTATATATATTTTTTAGCAGAGACCCTAGAGAATAAAATGGTGGTTGTTGCAATATTTTATGTCACACGGTATTTGCACAGCGGTCGTTTTTTTGAAAAAATACACTTTTAATGATTTAAAAAAAAAAAACTAAACAGTAAAGTTAGCCCATTGTTTTTTTTTTTTTTTTTTTTTTGTATAATATGAAAGATGATGTTACACTGCAAGAATCGTGATCTTTATTCTAAGCAACAAAATTGTGATAAAGCCCCGTGTACCACCAACAATTACCACTCTATGTGCAGCTGGGCTCCAGTATTTCATGGTGACCGGAAACCCACCAGAGCAATGAAAAGTCACCGTGGGGGACACACATGTAGGCAAGAAGTGCCTGCAAACAGGCGGCAAAAGATCAGCAGCACTGGAATACTTCTTTCATCCTTTTTTTTTTGTATTTTATTTAAAGTGTCACTAAGGCTTCATTTAGATGCGCAGTAGAGACATATTTTTGCCACCCTTAAGCTGCATTGGGCAGCAGATGAGGGCGTTTTACATGCCACAGTCACGATACATTTGGCATAATAAAAAGTTTCCCCCTATAACAGGTTTTTAGTGTCACTCTTTCAGGCCAGCCTATATCCCTGATGTAGTGGTGTTAACTTGGAGTTATTGACTGGCTGCTTTGCTGTAAGTTAGGGTTAGTGTTAGGGGGACGCAAATTACTTGCCTTATCCGGGGCGCTGACATCCCGCACTACGCTAAAAAACTGGCTCCTAACTTTTTAAGCTGGCTCCTAGATTCAAAGCAAATTTTCCAAGCCCTGCATTAGGCTATAGCTTGTGTAAACTCATATAACAAGTGTATTAAAATTGGAGATGGGACAGTACATATAAAAAAAATATACATGTGTAAAATTACCAATGCAGCCACCATATGCAGGAGGTGCTCTGTATAATGCAGTTAATCACTGTACAGACGACATCTGCTATGCAATGCTTACTCAGCCCTTGGATTCACAGTGGGATCTGCTGGTGCTGCAGTGACAGGGAAACATCCATGCTATGATAACTTGACAAAGGGCCGTGCCTGAAACGTGCGGTCCTGACGACAGCTTTAATCATTCTCCACTAGCCACGCTTGCGGTCCAGCCCCAGCCTAACCTTGCATCAGCCAGCGCAACATTTGAGTGGATGACCTCACACCCGGAGCGCCAGCTTCCACACACAGGCTGTACGCCGTCCCTAGCATCTCTCCCAGTGGGTTGCTGACTCGTCCAACCCAGGTCCCCACACCATTGTGATATCACCACTGTTTGTACCTGGCACAGATGTGTTCCTTTCACCGCAGGTCCCACTGTGAATCCAACGGCTGAGTAAGCATTGCATAGCGGATGTCATTTGTACAGTGATTAACTGCATTATACTGGTCACCTCCTGTACATGGTGGCTAGATTGATAGTTTTACACATGTATATATATTTTTTTTATATGTACTGTCCCATCTCCAATTTTAATAAACTTGTTCTATGGGTTTACACAAGCTATAGCCTAATGTTTCTTTCTGAAACCCATATGTGAAGTTCATTATGTATCATATCTGGCAAGAGGTCCACCAAGCGCTCCCTTTGTTTGGAATCTTGGTTTAAGACTGATTACTAACTGCCTACTAAAGATGTGCAAAAGACCTCTCCAGAGAGAGAGATAGGCTGGGCATACATGACCTGAATTTTAGCCATTCAGCCCGCAAGAGACAGAAAAATCACTCGGTTCTCCCATCCACACTAAACATTGGGGATAGAGGAATTCATATTATATTCAGGCAGCCATGGCTCTGTAAAAGTCCACATTTCAATAGTGAACCAATATGCGCAGACCTTTGGCAACCTACATCATTATGGACACAAGCTGTGTAAACCAATACAACAGTTCTAGATTCCTAGGTGTTGCAGCCCTCTCCAAAACCCACTGGGTGATGGTATAGACTCTGTAGTGTGAAAAGGAAAGAAAGGGAAGCGCGCACAGCTGCCCTAGTGTATTACCATTTATTGAGCACTTGATATAAAGGACAACAAGGTTGCACTCACAAAAGGAGCCTTGGGTGTAGCATATGGAACCCAGGTGGTGGATGTCTTCTCCCGGCTCGTCCGAGCCCAGACAGATGGAAACCAATAATGTGGGGAGATCAAACCTGCAGCATCCTGGGAACAGCTCTCAGGAGCCTCACCAGAAATGCGCATGCATCCAGACCAGCTGGAGCCACGACACCTTGATTTCAGCCGCAAGGGGAGGTGGAGCGGGACAGTACCGCCAGACGTACTCGTCAGCTGAAGCGATGCAAATGACTACATGCTTCGGTGGCGTGGCTGCCTTCTTCAGGTCATACCCTCTGCCAACCATACGCCGCTCTATATGGGAAGCCCAGGTCCCTCCCCCCAATACACATCAGAATCGGAGCAGACAGGCCAGGAGGAAATCCTCCCGCCTAGGCAGCAATAGGAGACAGGGATATGCTATCTAGCAGAGCAACCTTAAATCAACATGATCAATACAAAAACAATATACACATGGAAGATACACATATTATGTAAATACATAAAACAAGATAAAATTAGATACATATATGATAAATATCGATCAAATTCATATAATTTATTAAATTCCAAATCCATAAAATATCCATGGAAAATCAAGCAATTTGTTCGCTCAAATATGAGCACTTAATGATGATCAAAAGATACACAAATCAATTACATTTAACCATCATAAACGTTTATAGATATTTTTAAAGTTTATAGCTCTTTCTAAAAAGGTTCATATCATCAAAAACACCCTCCAATTAAACAGCTAGAAAAGGAAATAGAATATCTGAGCCAATACAGAACACATGTGGACATATACACATTCCCATACATGCTAATGGATACTCTGGATGCCACTGTTAATGGTGGTGGTCACCTGGCTGACCACCGCCGTACCGGCATGGGACGTGCAGGGGATATGCCCAATATACACATGTTATATATACACACACATACATATGGCTCTGTCACTGCTCTGATTATAATTTTTGCACCTAGCTAAGATGCATTTTGAATAGACTTTAATCAAGCCAGGTGGTGCTTGCAGGGCCACCCATAGCTCCAAATTCAGCTGATTCTGCAGGAATTTGAGAAAATTTGAGTCACCTGAGGATGGCCTTTATGTGCAGAGACTGTTTGCCTTTATTTACTGTCCAGACAAAAGGAAGTGGAACACAGCACAGGGCGCAAAAGCTGAAACTGGGTCTGTTGTGTTTTTTTTTTTTTTTTTTTTCTATTAAACCAGCGGGTTGAACAAAAAAAGTGACCTGATTTTAACCCCCCCGCGGTAGATCAACTTCTGTACCACCATAGTGCCCATACATGGATCAAAGTTCATCAGGTCACTGCTGAACCACACAAATTTTGATCAATTTATGGGCAACGTAAGGGCTGATTTAGACTTGCAGTTGGGGAAGCCCACTTCAAAGGCAGCCCCAGTCACGCTCTATGGCCAGTATTGCTGCCAAATGCAACCCATTAAAGGGAATAGGGCTGAGCTGTAACCATGTACAATGTATACCATGTACACTGCAGCTCACTGATGTGGCATTCACAGGGTTAAACCAGGTTGTGAGGAAGGCACCTATCGCATCTCCACAGTCTGTCAAAGGCTTCTGAAAACTGATCAACCACTGATCGCGTTCCAGAGGTGTAAAAGTAACAGCTAAACGTCTAAAGGTTTCATTTGGTTCTTAGTGTTTGCCCAGAAATTGCAAACTCCTAAAGTATAAAATCTGTTCTGATCAGCCATAATGTTCTTCTACATTTTTGGATAAGGTCAACATATCTTAATTTTCTGTCTGTCCCTTTTCCATGAATTTCTCATGCTCATCTTTATTAACCTATACATTCGTCTGTAAACACAGATAAATATACAGTTCGGTATGTATTTTCTCAGATTTCAACGTAATTACCAATATCGAGATGTTGGACGCACATTGTGCCAACCACCAACCAGGGCAGAGTCAGAGACTGAATCCTTCTATGTGGATGTTTCCACCCTCTCGGAGAAAAACACCACATACCTTCTACGTGTCACACATGTGGAGAATTTTGTACTGCGGTGAGAAACAATCGACAGTGTTTCTGTATGTGTGTATAATGATATCATGTCTCTGCCAGTGAAATTCATGGGATCTTTGTTTTTGTAGGACAAAAGAACGGTTCAGTTTTAATGCAACTCCTGCTCAGCCTCAGGTATAATTTGTAAAAGGTGGCAAGTATATGTTGTTTATCTGCTCCAGACAAGAGTTATGTGTTTGCAGTTGTGCATATGTTGGTGCTCTGTGTGTTTTTATATTGAACTTTAACCAATGGTCGTCTTTACACAGTGTAAAAGATAAATAGTCTGAAAGGCAAATATTTGCCAGTTACACGATTAACGTTTCCCACACTTTGCTCTATTTCATTGATGGTGATTATGATCGTCAACCTAAATTTGAGAAAATTTTAAAGAAAAATGGAGATCACCCATTGAGGAATATGAACAAACTGGTTCAGGTTTTATCCAGGAGCTACAATGCCTTGAAAAAGTATTCATACCCCTTGACATTTCCCACATTTTGTCATTTTACAACCAAAATCGTAAATGTGTTTTATTGGGATTTTTGTGATAGAACAACACAAAGTGGCACATATTTGTGAAGTGGAAGGAATATGATAAAGGGTTTTCACATTTTTTACAAATGAATATCTCAAAAGTGTGGTGTGCATTTGCATTCAGCCCCTTTTACTCTGATAGCCCTAACTAAAATCTAGTGGAACCAATTGCCTTCATAAGTCACCTAATTAGTAAATAGAGTCCACCTGTGTGTAATTTAGTCTCGGTATAAATACAGCTGTTCTGTGAAGCCCTCAGAGGTTAGTTACAGATCCTTAGTGAACAAACCGTATCATGAAGGCCAGGGAACACACCAGACAGGTCAGGGATAAAGTTGTGGAGAAGTTTAAAGCAGGGATAAGTTATAAAAAAAATTCCAAGCTTTGAGCGTCTCGCGGAGCACTGTTCAGTCCATTATCCGAAAATGGAAAGCGTATGGCACAACTGCAAACCTACCAAGACATGGCCGTCCACCTAAACTGACAGGCCGGGCATTAATCAGAGAAGCTGCCAAGAGGGCCATGGTAACTCTGTAGGAGCTGCAGAGATCCACAGCTCAGGTGGGAGAATCTGTCCACAGGACAACTATTAGTTGTGCACTCCACAAGTATGGCCTTTATGGAAGAGTGGCAAGAAGAAAGCCATTGTTGAAAGAAAGCCATACGAAGTCCTGTTTGCAGTTTGTGAGAAGCCACGTGGGGGACACAGCAAACGTGGAAGAAGGTGCTCTGCTCAGATGAGACCAAAATTGAACTTTTTGGCCTAAAAGCAAAACGCTATGTGTGGTGGAAAAACTAGCACTGCACATCACCCTGAACACACCATCCCCACTGTGAAATATGTTGGTGGCAGTATCATCTTATGGGGATGCAGGGACAGGGAAGCTGGTCAGAGTTGATGGGAAGATGAATGGAGCCAAACACAGGGCAATCTTAGAAGAAAACCTGTTAGTCTGTAATAGACTTGAGACTGGGGTGGAGGTCCACCTTCCAGCAGGACAACGACCCTAAACATATAGCCAGAGCTACAATGGAATGATTTAGATCAAAGCATATTCATGTGTTAGAATGGCCCAGTCAAAGTCCAGACCTAAATCCAATTGAGAATCTGTGGCAAGACTTGAAAATTGCTGTTCACAGACACTCTCCATCCAATCTGACAGAGCTTGAGCTATTTTGCAAAGAAGAATGGGCAAAAATTTCACTCTAGATATTCAAAGCTGATAGAGACATCCCCCAAAAAGACTTGCAGCTGTAATTGCAGTGAAAGGTGGTCTACAAAGTATTGACTTAGGGGGCCTGAATACAAATGCACACCACACTTTTCAGATATTTATTTGTAAAAAATTTTGAAAACCTTTTATCATTTTCCTTCCACTTCACAATCATGTGCCACTTTGTCTTGGTCTATCACATAAAATCCCAATGAAATACATTTACGTATTTGGTTATAACATGTCAAGATGTGGAACATTTCAAGGGATATAAATACTTTTTTAAGGCACTGTATGTTCACTAACTGGTTTAAACCTTTCCCTACTGTATCTGAAATTCGCAAGTTTAGGCTTCTTAATAAATTGATACTAAACTCTGGTATAAAAAAATGAAAAAAAAAAATTCTATTCACGTATGTATTCTTAACTCAGAAAGTACCTTCTATTGTTCTCCTCCTCCAAATCTCCTTTTTTTTTTTTTTTGTTGCTGTAGTCTGATTTCCTGTTAGATCCTGGTTACATTCGTTCATTCATGGTCCCACTGTATGTAGGAATGTAGCCACCCTCTCTTGCTGACTCACAAGATAGGCTAATGGCCCGTACACATGATCCGAAAATCGGACGAAAAATACCGCATACGATGCGATCGTACGATAATTGGATCATTAGTACACCGCTTACGAGAGCCGATCATGACAATTCACCAGATAATATTCGATCGAAAATGCATGAAAATTTTCATCACATGATACCAGATCATACGATTTTCGTTTAATCAGTACAGTTGTTGTCCGAAAATACAATACAAATACACTACAACACATGACATCACTTCCAATCTCTTATTCTGTCGTACGAGAATTTTCGTGACTTTAGTACACTCTTCCGATTCGATCTGAGATTAGCAAGCAAAAAAAAAAAAACTGACGATCTGTCGTCCGATTTTCAGAACGTGTGTACGGGGTTTAAGGATGTGTATTGTGCATAGGGTTATGCACATGACTGCAACTAACATGCTGCTTGTTCCAGACAAACACAAGTGAGGGGGAAAAGTAGGTTTGGGGAGCTCATAGAAGATGTTAAAAGGGGGCAGAAAAACACAGGAAGAAATTATTTAATGAAAGATTGTTTACAGGGCCTTTTAAATAGTGAATGTTGCCTCATTTTTTTTTTTTTTTTTTTAGTTCATATAAAAATGAAAGTACAGCCATTGACATTACATCATGACCAATGGCAAAAAGGCTACACAGAGCCCAAGTAATCATAATCAGCATTCACATGATAGTGTACAGGTTGACAAACTCGCACACAGAACCACTGCTCTCCCCCTTACCATAACAAGGCATATACATTCCTCAGTGATACAGAGTCAAAGAAGATTTCAGAATTACCTGGGTGGGGCACTAGACAATTAGGAGATTGGAACATCAGCCCATTGAGAGGCAGAGCTGTCAAGCCAGGGCTCAGGGTTGCCAACCGTCAGTAAATATAGGGACAGTTTGTAAAAATCAGTGATTTTTACATCTGTCTGTAAATATCAGGGGCTGATAACTTGTCATGCTGTGTTGACTTTTTAGTTGTAAGCTAGGCAAATTACTTGTTATGGGTATTGTCAGTGTTTCCTTGTTGTGTTTATACTGTTTAAACATCGGTTGTCTTCATTTTTATTAGAGCCGGTTCACACATAAGCGATCCGACTTAAGGGGGTCTCGGCGCGGCTTACAAACAACCTCTGTAATAGAATTCGATGCAAGTCACCTGAAGTCACCCCAAGAGTCGCTCCTATTACAACGGTTCCATTGCAATGCATGGAGCACGACTCAATTTGCCTGACAAGTTGCTCCTGTGTGAACCGGCTCTTAGGAGTCCTTTTTTTTTTTTTTTCCTTCAGGTTGTCAGTAAAAAAAAAAAAAAAAAAAAAAAAAAAGTG
>BLSH010015495.1:447910-458116 GCA_018402905.1 Glandirana rugosa
TTTTTTTTTTTTTTTTTTTTTTTTTTTTTTTAACTCCCTATGGGACCAAGTGCATATAGAATTTTTGGTCTCGTTCAAATCCGTCCCTTCATTTTGTAAGCAGCATGATCAGAAAGGTTTCCCGTCCCTGTTCAATAACGCTGCTAGAAAGGAGAGGGACAAGTGATTGAAAGCTCTGGTGTCTGGCATTCACAAATATAGATCACACAGCCGACAGTGCTGAGTTTGTATCAGGGCTGCTTTTACACATTCACTGCTCGGCCGATGAATGGCAAAGCACTGCAGGGCTCTGTGAGCTTTCAGGTTTATGAATGAGCGATGAACATTGTCGGGCTGTGTTATACACCGGTACAAGCAGCCTTGATAGACACACACAGTTCAGTGATCTTTCACTTGTATTATTAAATGAGGAGCGCTCCTTGTCCATTCATAATAGTAAAAATTGATTCAGAGTTGCAGCTTTGTATAATGTATCTGCAGGCTTGTACACATACAGAGGCAGATACTTTACAAAGAGCCAGACTCTGATTGATCTTTTACTATACTGAATGAACAAGCAGCATGGATTTAGAGGGGTGCGGGGCTCTGTGCCGACTGTGCCTCCCCCCACAAGATGCCCCTAATTTGGCCTTCAAAAGGGGATGGAGCAGCCAACGTATAAAAATGTTTTTAGTGGAATAGAGACACTGATCAGAACAGGACCAAGTGCTGTATGCACTTGTTCCCCTGAGGAGTTAAAGTGCTACTAAACCCAGTAACATGAAAATAGTTCATCTACCCCCCCACAGTGCCCACAGCGCCCACATCTTATAAATCTTCTTTTTACATTAAAATACTGCCTCTATATACCTTTTTGGCTGATCTGTATACCGCAGAGTTGGAGTTTCTCCAGTGCTGACAGTTCAGGGAGGAGGAGATTTCCACTACAGGCTGTATACACGCCCACATGTGTGATGTCAATATCATGTGACCTGGCTATCTCTGAGAACAAGTAAATATTCTCTCCAGCATAAAAGACACAACAGAGCATGTGTAGGAGGACTACCCTGCCTGTGTGCTAGCTGCCATACCCAGATAGACAGTGCAGGAGGGAAGAATCTATGCACACAAGATACAACGGCCTTTTTACACAATATAGAAGATTAACCCCTTAAAGTGTTACTAAACCCACAACAGTGAAATCAGTCTGTATATGCAGAATAGCTTGCTTGTTATAATCACTGTGGAATTTAAGGGGTTAATTCTCTGCAATGTGTAAAAAGGCTCTTTGATCTTGTATGGCCAGATATTTCGTTCTTGCACTGTCTATGTATTTAAGGCCATACTACAAGCAGGCAGGGTTGTAAGTTTGCTCTGTTCCGATCTCTCTTATGCTGCATTGGAGATTTCCTGTTTCAAGTGAGTTTTTCAGGTCAAATGGTATTTACATCACAAATGTGGGTGTGTATACAGATTCTAAATCACTGCCCAGACCCTCTCTCCTCCTTCATGCCCAGTAACTAAAAAAGAACACAGTGTGTAGGATATCGCATCTAGAATCATGGAAGATCCGCCTCCTATAAAAGCACATGGACACAGACTGCAGTGGATTTCTAGAGGCAGTGATTCCATAAATGAGATGGCACTACTGTACATGTTTTTGCAGCATCAGTAGCAGCCGTGCATATTGAGGTCATAGATATTTCTATACTTTTACTTTTGCAAACAACCCACCCCCTGTCATCCTCATCCTCACTACACCTGGCCATCCACTGCAACCTTGCTAACACACCACCCCCTTTCATCCTCACCACACCTTGCCAGGGGGTGGTGTGTTACCAAGGTTGCTTTGGATGTCCAGGTGTGATGAACATGAGGATGACGGGGTGGAGTGTTGGCAAAGTTGCAGTGGATGGCCAAGTGTGATGAAGGATGAGGATAACGGGGTGGGGTGTTAGCAAGTTTGTTGTCAGTTTTTCAGGTGTGGTGAAGAGTAGGATGACAGGGGGTGGCGTTTTTGCAAAAGTAAAAGTATAGCAATATTTATGACCTCAATATGCAAGGCTGCAGGCTGCAACTGATGCTGCAAAAACATGCACAGTGGTGTTATCTCATTTATGGAATCGCTGCCTTTAGAAATCCACTCCATGTGCTTTTATAGGAGGCAGATCTTCCATAATTTTAGATGTGATGTGCTACCCACTGTGTTCTTTTTTAGTTACTGGGCATGGATGAGGAGGGAGGAAATCTCCAACACAGCATAAGAGACCGAACAGAGCATGTGCAAACTTACAACCCTGCCTGCGTATAGTATGGTTTTACACACAGACAGGTGCAAGCGTAAAGTATCTGGCCATACAAGATAAAACAGCCTTTTTACACAATGCAGAGGATTAACCCCTTAATTTTCATTGTGAGTAAAACAAGCAAGCTATTCTGCATATACAGACTGATTTTACTGTTGTGGGTTTAGTAACACTTTTTAAATACCTAAAAAAAAAAGAAGATAGTTCTCATTTCAGGTCACCATACATGTTACAATCTATTTGTGCAACCTGCCAACTATAAAATGCAAGGGCCTGCCTGATTGGATACAAATTGATTGGATAGAATTGATACAGTAAGTCCTCGTATTACATAATTGTGATAAATCGCATAAATAAGTTAATTGTACAAACATTGTACATTGTGGTTAATGTGTATGGTGACTGTTAGAACTTCTGTCGTTGTCTGTATGCCTTTCTCGTTCTGGTGGTCACACGTGAGATGAGGGATGGTTGAAATGAAGATAAAATAATGTACTACTTCTTAGCAGCACAGGCATAACGGAAAATACAGAAACAAATTGGGTGAAATCAGAACAATAGAGTTTGCAGTGCTCTGTCCAAGAATGCCAAGAAATGGGACAGGTGGGAGGTAATCCAGGGAGTATTTTGAAAGCTGTTAAGATTTTGGCCTGTTTAGCTGTGGACACTGTGGAGCAATTTGTCCTCAATGTTCACAGCAGAAATGCTACAGAAGTCTTCCCCAAATTATTATCTCAGTAAGTCCTCTCACCCCGTTCCCCCTCCACGCAGTTACTCAGCAGCTTTCCAGCATTCTAATCTCTAATGTAAAAACTGTTACTGTGGGATGGGAGCTGGGCTGCTAAGAGAATGACTTGTGGAACTTTAGTGCTCCTGTTGTGAATTTGAGGATAAATTGCTCCATAGTGCCTACAGTTAGAGGTAAGTGAGAGGTTGTTTTAAAGTTAAATGTACTGCTTGTAAAAGATAGATATTTGAATGCCCATAGCTTGGCAACAGTTAAAATTGAATTTGACAATATATTTCATAAATCAGCCAGATACCTGATATGTTTATATACATAGCTAGCTGTTAGGTTCACAATGCTGCGATCAGATTTTGATCCTACTTTGTGTGATTATGTGATGCAGCTGTGATGCTACTTGGATGTGGTTTGCTTGTTCTATGGGGCCAGAATCATGCAAGAATTGCATCAAAGTAGCACAGGAACCTTTTCTAAATGTGAATAGGCACCATTTAAAACAATGTGATTTGCCCTTTAAGTGTCGAATTAAAAAGTTTGATTGGTTTCCTATGCCTGCATACCAAAGATTTTGGCACTAAGCTACCATGTATTCAAATATAGACACCTTGGTGCTGTAATGAAACCTGTATCCCTTTACAACAAAAATGTAGAAATGTTAAAGTCTTACAAAACCCAGGACCCTGCATTCACTTTATCTGGTCTCCCACAGTACACAGAACATGGAAATGCAATTATTTTAGTAAATATAAGCTGCTAAATACCCTTTCTTATCAGCAGTATATAGCAGTCTTGTGATTTCTATCAGTTCCTTCCTGGTGAAGCTTGCAGGAGTTTTCATACTGCACTGAGCTGTCCTATGGCTCCTGACCCTCTCTCTGTGCTGATTGGCCCTGTGCTGATCACATGCACTCTCCCCCCCAAAAAACCCTCTCTAGCAATACACACCAAACTGAGCATATGCAGCCTGATTTCAAAGGCGCTCTGTCTTATCCGGACTTGTCCATGGGGTCAGTGCAGGGAGGATCTGTGCATACAGTATCAAGCAGCCTTTTTATACAATGCAGAGGGTTAACCCCCTGGGTTCTACAGCGAGTATAACAAGCAGGCTTTACTGCATATACAGATTGATTTTACTGTTATGGGTTTAGTAATACTTGTGCCCCATGCTATAGTGCATGTACCCATCAGGATTTACTAGGAGACAATCCTCTTCAATAACAGCTCTAAGAGATCTTTCTTTACATACAGCAGGTAAAATAAGTATTGAACATGTCACCATTTTTCTAGGTAAACATATTTCTAAAGGTGCTATTGACATGAAATTTTCAGCACATGTTGGAAATAGCCCATAGAATCCATACAAAGTAACACGAACAAATAGACTCAGAAATTAGGCTATGCCTAATAAAACTTAATGCCACAGGAAAAAGTATTGAACATACAATAAAAGGGAGGTGCAAAAAGGCATGGGAAGCCAAGACACCAGCTGAAATCTATCAGTAATTAGAAAGCAATCCTGCCCCTTATCAGTGCAAATTCATATCAGCTGGTTCAGTCTCAACTGATGGCCTATGAAAAAGGTGTTTGATAACCAAGGTGTCACACAAAAAACATCCCATGATGGGTAAAAACAAAAGCGCTCTCTCAAGACCTTTGCAACATTATTGTTCCAAAGCATATTGATGGCATTGGCCACAGAAGGATTTCAAAACTTGTGAAAGTTCCAGTGAGCACTGTTTGGGCCATAATCCAGAAGTGGAAAGAACATCAGTTCATCAAACTGGCCACAACCAGGTGCTCCTTGCAAGATTTCTGACAGAGGAGTGAAAATTATTATCTCAAGAGTTGTCTAAGAGCCAAGGATCACTTGTGCAGAGCTTCAGAGAGACCTCGAATTATCAGGTACAATTGTTTTAAAGAAAACAATAAGTAATGCACTCAACCACCATGGCCTGTACGCACGCAAGACTCCATTGCTGAAGAAAAAGCATGTTGAAGCTTGTTTAAAGTTTGCTGCACAACATTTAGACAAGCCTGTGAAATACTGGGAGAATATAGTCTGGTCAGATGAGAGACCTACCAACTAAAGTTTGGAGGTGGGAACATCATGGCGTGGGGCTGTTTTTCCAGCATACGGTACTGACAAAGTTCATATCCTTGAAGGAAGGATGAATTGAAGCTGTCATTACCAACAAAGGATTTTGAACGAAGTATTACATAAATTTCAGTTAGCGCGTTTAATACTTTTTCCCTGTGTCATTCCATTTTATTATACATAACTTAATTTCTGACCATGTTTGTTTTGGTTTTTGTATGTATGGATTGCATGGGTTGTTAATGTCATGGTGAAAATTGCATGTCCACAACACCCTTAGAAATATATTTACCTAGAAAAATGGTGACGTGTTCAAATACTTATTTTGCCCACTGTATACTGTAATTTTGCTATACTACAGACAGACCTTTTAAAATAAGCACTTATTTTATAGGCTTATAAAATGCCTATATGTATGCTCCGCACTTTGTAGATTTCCCTGGGTATTCCAAAGCCCTGGTTCCCCAAATATGAAAATAAAGACCTCAAAACTAAAATTGTGCTTGGCCCTGCCTTCACCTGCCACTTACTGTTGGTCAGTCACTATAGTTGACATCCTTCCGAGCCATTAATGGGGTGTGATAGAGGGGTTTCAGTTCCTTAAGTTTTTGTTTTGTGTACGAGAGATCTGCTGGTGTTCAGCAAGGTATGTGACCATACATGTAGGTATCTTCTTCCTACAGTTTAATGATTGAATGTGTAAGCGGAGCCCTACCTTGGTAAAGCATTAGTGTTTGGCCTTTGCAGGTTCCCTGGTGCCTCTACTCTAGCAAATATTATGTTTTTGAGCCAGCATGGGAAACCTTGGGTTCCTTCTTTTTAAAGGCTCTGATGAGAGAAACCTGTTGGTTGCCATTGCCTCTTCTTGGACAGCCTAGTCTGTCCTTTTATTAAGACAAATTGTGCCTTAAATCAAGCCGTTATGTTGTGCAGTCTCTTTAGCTAAGCCACGGGGCTATGGGAATCCTTTGGCATGTGTTGCATGTTAAGTAGAAAATAAAATCCACCCAAAACCGATATAGTTTCCCTTTTAACCTGCAGATTAAAAACTATAGTAGCAATATTTTACTAAGCAAACATTATTTGTGCATTAATATTTTTTCAGCTGCTCACATTGCCTGTGGGCATATCCAAGCAAGGTTTTATTTTAAGAATCAACACTAATGATTTGTTTAAAGCTTTAATTTAGATCAATGCAGGTGCCAGGTCTTGATGGTTCCAAGTCTGTAGCATCTCTCACCAGTCAGCCTTAATTGTTAATAAAGGTGTTTTAATCTTTGTATAGTGGTGTATTGAGGTTTATGGTTAGCTTTCTGCAATACAGAAACACGTAAGTATATAGATAGCCTATGTATTCCAGCTCAGTGGGATATAGCATATTGAGGTCCTCTTGAACTAGAAGAAATGTGTTGGTTCACCTTCAAAATAAACATGGAACACAGTATACATTATGAGAGCTTTCAGTCTTTCATGTTTTCATGAAGTAAAAAGTCTTATAATTTATGCAACTTTATTATTATTATTGGACATATATTTTTTTTTTTTTTTTTGCTGTTCCTCACCCTTTACTTGGGTTTCTTTGCAGTATTTTAAATATGTGTTTCCTGCGGATGTGGACTCTGTGATTGTAAAGGTTTCTTCTCCGACTGCCTTCCCCTGTTCTGTCATCTCCGTTCAAGATATTCTGGTGGGTACATATGACAACAAGCTGTTTGGTTGAAAGCATATTAGATCATTAATTTAAAAAGAAATGTATCCTTAGAGCAATAAGACCCGGAACAATTTGTCATGAGAGAAATATGTAGGGTTGCAATTGTTGACCACTTTTTGAAAATGCTAGATGCCTGACTATGATTCAATAGTCCAGCCACTAGGCCAGAACAAGTATACAGATTAGCAGTTCTGACTTGAATTGCTTTAAAACGTATCCTGGGAAAAGTGATTCAGGAAGTACAGAATCCATAGGTTTTGTGTCACACTCGGACATCAGCAGTCTATGTATTTCTGTTACCATTACCCTCTTGTAAAGAGAACTTGGCACAATTGAGTTAATACAGTATGCCACAGGTGTCAAACACAAGGCCCGGGGGCCAAATCTGGCCCTCCGGGTCATTTCATGTGGCCCTCACACCTCTCCTGCAGCTGCAGCACTCCCCTCATCTCCACCACCCCCTGTTTCAGCAGTCGGCCATAGAGGGAAGGGCAGAACTCCTTCAAATCCTGCTCCTCTCTGTGCAACTGCAGCACCCCCTCATCTTCACCTCCCCTGGTCTCAGCATTCAAAAGACTCCAGCTCTCCTCTCGTCCTCCTCTAGACCCTGCATTTTCTGCTTCCCAGCTCTGCCCCAACTGTGATGCAAGGAAGGGTGGGGGACCCTTGACTTCTGATGGTGGGGGGGAGCTCTTGGCATCTGATGTAAGGGGGGTGGTGCTCTGGACATCTAGTCTTACATATACAACCGGCCCTTTCAGGGCAACCATAATGCTGATACGGCCCATGATGAAATCAAGTTTGACACCCCTGCAGTATGCTATGTTAAATCCTGCAAACTTTATATTTTTGCTCTCTTTAGCTTTAATTGTTAATTATAAATGAGTAAAAATTCCTGCGCTTATTCTTCCACCACCTCAAAATGAGTGAACATATTAATGTGAGATGAGTCCCAAAAATGATCTCATGAAAAAAATGTCATAATAAACATTGCTGTGTAAATAACTAAAACGATAAGGCATTCCATTCACTGGGTGTTTATCTTTTTTAGTTAATTACACTGTAATGTTTATTATGAAATTGTTTTCATGAGACCATTATTGGGTAGGTATAGCATTATTCACATTATAGATGAAATTTATTGATATTTGGCAACAGATTGGTGCACTAATCTTTTAACTATTGTTTAACTGTTAATTACTTTAGCTTATTGACAGTCCAAGTCCTTTTAGGTTTTCCACACTGTTCTAATTCTTAAAAGCAGTGTTCAATAACTGAGCCTTGTAGGTGAATATATGCCTCTTAAAGTGTCTCTAAAGGAAGTTTTTTTTTTTCTTGAAATAAAGAAGAAGTTTATACTTGCGTGCTTTTTGTAGCGATTTTACGCACTGGTCCCTTCCCTTTTCTAGTGTTTTCTTGTTGGCTCTCTCTGCATCTTCTTCCTGTGCATGCTCCCAAGCCAGGCTGTGTGTGTGTGTGTCCATAGACGCGCGCGCGCGCACACACACACACACACACACACACACACACACACACACACACACACACACACACACACACACACACACACACACACACACACACACACACACACACACACACAGCTCTGCTTAGCCACGCCCCCTGCTCCCTCTTCACAGACTTTGACTGACAGCAGCAGGAGCCTTTGGTTTCTGCTGCTGCCAGTGAACCCCGTAAATTCGGGAAGACTGTCAGCTGTCCCTCCTCTCCCCTGAAGCCCCTGCTTGGAAGCCGATCACTTGACTGGACCGGAGCACTCAAGAAAATAGGTAAGTATATGTATCTTTCTACAGGATAGTTGGGATAGGTGTTAGGCAGGCCATACACCATTATTTTGTTTTTTTTTCCATCAACCAACAGGTTGAATGAAAAAAAAAAAAAATTGAACCAAATCTCCCATCAATACATTACATGTGTATGAGGGAATCACTCCTGCTGAGCTGTTGTATGCTGATCAGTGTTGCCTTCTATAGCTGGCGGCACTGATCGTTTGGGGGAAAAAAAGCAGGCTGGTTGTACACAAGTCGATCAACAGATCGACTTGTGTGCAACCAGCTGGCTAATACATGGATCGAAATTCGCCCAGTTGCTGCTGAACCATCCGCATTTCGATCCACGGTTAGATCACACCTATAACATGTAATCATTTATTTGAGACAGGTAACAAGCAGAGTGATGTGTCCCTATATGCAACTCAGGCTACGGACAGTTCTGCCAGCCATGTTCGCCACACCTTATATTTCAGGGGGCATCCCCTGTTAAAATAGGCATCCTTATACATAGGAAGACAGTTATTCAATAACCGTTTCCACTGAAACAGGCATGGAGGGGAGGATTTCTTCTACTGCATTTTTCCTAGCCTAGAAAAGAAGTGTTCCTATCAGTGTCCTTCTAGCAACAGTCGGCGCCAGAGTTTCCACCAACCCCAACAGACATATCTCCATAGAGGGTTGAATAGGGGTAGCTGCAACCACTTCAATTAAAGCCAGAACTTCCCTCCCCAGTACTTCGTAATCCTATGACATTGCAAAAACATGTGAGAAGTCTCCCAATGAGGAGCCGCACCATCAGCATTTTGGCGAGACCTCTGCCTTCATCCAGTGTAGTCTATAGGGAGTGTAGTATGCTCTGTGTATTATTTTTTAAATTGCACTATGCAATCACGTATAAAGATTTAAAGGGAGAGTCCCAAACATCATCCATATCATCGTTGTTTAATGTGGGGATATCACGTTGCCAACAGGCCCTAAGCTTCTCCAGAGTACAGGGAAGTATAGATGAGATGAGAGTGAAGGTGGGAGGCCAGCTTCTCAACACAGTCCGTGCGAAGCACTTGTTCTAACCCTGATTGAACTACCATGCCGGAGTACTGTGGCAACTGTGCAGCAAAAGCATGGGAGAGTTGCAGATGCCAAAAAAAATATAAGTGGGAACATTAAATAAAGATGAAAGTTGAGACAAGGGAACAAGATCTCCATTTGCCACCACCTGTGAGATACAGGGTGGGCCATTTATATGGATACACCTTAATAAAATGGGTTCGTGTGGTAACAAAAAGAACACTTTAAGGGTTATTCAAACTACACAGTGTACTGGGAGAAGGATAACTTTTTTGTTTTCAACCTAAGTTTTACCTGCTGAAGTTTTACCGGTGGTACCAGTGGTGGGTAGAACTTTTCAAAGGGGGGAGTGTATATGATTACACGGTGTTTGTCCTTCAATTATAGTGGTTGGTAAGGGTAAAATAATTCCACATAGGTATATTTACCGGGTGGGACATAGAGTGTCCACCACCGTTTACCTCTAGAACAAGGGAACAGAGTTGAAAGTAGAAATAAATTACAAGGGT
>BLSH010015495.1:467312-482259 GCA_018402905.1 Glandirana rugosa
AAAAAAAACTTTCACATTTAAAAAGGGTTTTTTAACGTAGAGACCCTAGAGAATAAGATGGCGGTTGTTGCAATATTTTATGTCACACGGTATTTGCGCAGCGGTCTTTCAAATGCAATTTTTTGGGAAAAATTTACACTTTCAAAAAAAAAACTAAACAGTGCTGTTAGCCCAATTTTTTTTGTGTATGTAAGATGTTACGCCGTGAGAATCGTGAGAGAATCGTGATCTTTATTCTAGCAAAAAAATTGTGATTTTCATTTTGGCCAGAATGGTGCAGTTCTACTAGAAGCTTAAGGGTATAGTTATCTAAAACTTCTGTGGAAAATTCTGTTTTTTGTTTAAACTGTTAGATTTTTACTAATCTTTCCTATCAATGTATGGAACATGACATGATCTTATATGCTGATGTTAATCATCATTCTATTTGACATGCCATCACTTTAATGTAAATGATCAATGTATGTGATATGGCTATACTGGATGTTTTGTGTTGATGTCCCTTGTGTGCTTTTATGTGCAGTGATGCATTTTATTAGTATACTGTAGGCTGCTGCTTTGTTTCTCCCATTTTAGAAGATCAAGCCTTAATGTTCTCCTCTCATCACCTTTCAGAAAAAGGATTTTAACAAAGGTGGTTTCTATGTTGTCGTTGTGGTAAAAACAGAGGATGAAGCCTGTGGTGGAGGCCTGCCTTATTATCCCTTAAATCCAGGTATCTCCTTTCTGTCTCAATGACTCATTTTTTTTCTCTTCAATCTACGCTTCAGACAAACAGCTGAATAACAGTTTAAATACTTTAAGCAGAGCTTGTTTACATGCCAAAGTATTTGTTTTCATCAATCCAGTCTTGAGAATTGAACAGCCCTGCTGTACAGCACAGGCAGCTCTACGTAAACTGCATACAGAATATAGTGGTGTCATCTCTCCACCTTTAGCCTGCCCACTGGCTGCTTCTCCTCCTACCAACACATTCAGGAGATTTGCATGCAGTGCACCCGATTGGTCCCAGTCCTGCCTCTCGCTCTTCTAGTCTGATTACCACTGTATAGAGGATTGCATGTGGCTTTTTGCAAATAAAATTGTGGTACTTGCACTAGCTGCATTTAAAACGTGCATTGATTTTTGTCTTATTATATCTACCTATACTTTGCTCTATATACTATATACTATGTCCTGCATAATGTTTTTTACACTTTTTAAATAATTCTCCTCTAGGGCATACACAAGTTAAAATCTGCATTTTTGGCTATAAAACTACTTAAACAAGAATATTAATTTTTTTTCTGAAAACGGAGGCCTTGGAAAAATACAGTAGTTGCATTTTTTTTTTTACACAATATTTGTGCAACAGTTTTAAAATCTATAATTTCAAAAAAAAAAAATAAATAAAATAAAATCTATAATTTCACTTAAAAATACACTACTACTAAACGCAATTTAGTGTGGGGGGGGGGGGGGCACACTGTCTGCACTGTAAAAGTGATTGGGTGGCTTTATAATGCTCAGATCACTTTTACATGACAGTGGGAAGCAGGCTGAAGAAAATAAATACAAGCTCATGGCTGCTGCTATATTACAGCCACGTCCACAGAGACAAAGTGGTTAAAGCTAATCTCCAGATTTCATTTAACTTTAAATGCTTAATTTGGACCTAGCTGTCCAAATGAACTATTTACTTCACTATCATCAGCTGAGTGTGCTGTATAAACTTTATGTAGCCTCATCTAGCTGCAGTATACAGTACTGGGTTCCTGCAGCATGATGGGAACTTTCTGTCCCGCTCCTGGGCCAAAATCATGTTGGCTGCTCAGCCATTCACACGGGCTTTGTAGTCTATGAATGAATACAACGCTTCCTCTGATTGGCTGAGGCAGAGTTTGTAACCTCATCGACCCATGTCGGTAAATCAGTGGAAGCTTTGTTTTCATTCATAGAATATAAAGTTCCCTGTGAAAGAATGAGCACCGCTCAGTCTGATTTTGATTTTGACAAAACAAAAAGGGGTTTCCCACACCTAAGTGCAGGAAGAGGCTCTAAAGGGAAAACACCACAGCATTTAGAGTGACCAAACTATGTATTTTATTGAAAATTGAAAAAAATTATGCATTGATAAAATGACAGATCAAACCACAGATTAAAACCTTAAGACAACGTTGTCATAAGAAACTAAAAACCAGATGCCCGGGCTCAGTCATTCCTACTTGCACACAACACTCATACCAATTAGCTACACACAGTCCCAAGTGATAATACGCATGACCAGCAGAAATAATAGTGACCAATTGGCAGTACATCAAGGGCTCAATAGCCCATGTATGCAATACTGCTGGTGAATGATGGAAGAAAAACAGCACTGGGGGTGAGCTGGGGAGTGTCCGGAGTTGGTAGCCCTAAAGCAGATGGACACAAGTCAGACCAAGGGCTGGATGGATGGATGAGACACAGGGGGGATGAGCAGTGGATGATGGTAGGAGTGTAAACAGGATATGCCTGGCTGAACAGATCATGAAGATAATGCACAGATCGGGACACAGTCCCATGAGGTGATCTCACCCAGTCAATGTAAGTGCTGTTCCTCTCTGTAGCAGCTCACTCTACCTCCCTGTGATGAAGCCAGCCATTGTTGCCCTTTTAGAATGAACCGAAAGTCCTTTCGGAGGGGGAAGACCCATAGTCTTGTAAGCCTGCTTGATTGGTTGCACTATCCAAGACGAGATGATTCTAGCAAAGGCAGCCTGACCTTTCCTTGGACCAGCCGATAGTATGAACAGGTTTTCCACTTTTCTGATTTCTTCTATCCTGTGAAAGTAAGTAGTTATACGCTGCAAGTCCACTCTGGTCCAATCCTTATAGTCTGGAGACTCTGTCGCTTGGTTAAGGGATGGAGGAACCAGTTCAAATGAAAACCTTTGGAAAAGAAATGCTGGAGTCGGGCAAAGGACCACTTTGTCCTGGAAGACTTGACAATAAGGAGGCTTTGAGGAAAAAGCCTGGATCTCTGACACCTGTCTGGCCAATGTCACTGCTGTTAACAGCACAGTTAAAGATCTCAAGAAAATAGTCTTGTTTGTCCAAAAAGGCCCCTGCATTAATGCACATAGAACCAATGGCAAGTCCCGCTTCAGAAAAGTTGACCTCATAGGAGGTTTTAACTTCAAAGTTGCCCTCCTGAAGCGAGCCACCAAGGGATCATCTGCCCAGCGAATATCAGTCAGCAGAAAGCGCCAAAACGTAAACTTTATCCAAGGCAGACTGCAGAAATTACAAAATATTGTTTTGTGAAGGCTTCAAGGGGTCAAAGCGCCTTAAGGTCAGCAACTTCAAATAATTTCTTCCAAGCCTTAATAGTAGGTGGCATTAGACCACTTCCTAGCCCTAGCAGGGTATTTTGCACCTCTTCTTCAATATCTAAACTAAAAAACCTGCAGCCTTTTAACTGCCATACCATCAAATTGAAGCGGCTCCAATTAGGATGAACGTTGTTGTCCTGTAGGAGGAGATCCCTGGCTAAAGAAAGCAAAATTGGAGGTGCTGTTATTTGCTTCAGCAGTGGGAACCATGGTCAGTTGGGACAAAAGGGAATGACTGCAATCGCATCCACCCTCTCGCTGTGAATCTTCAGTAGTGTCTTCATAATTAGGAATGTAAAGGGGAAGACATAGACTAGCTGAAAGTTTCAGTGGTGTGACAATGCATGCTGACCCACTGCCTGTGAAGTGTAGTATCGGGAAAATAACTTCGGAAGTCGTCTGTTGGATGCTGTGGCCATCATATCCACGTCTGGGTCCCCCACATTGAAAAAAATCTCCTGAAGATATCTGCTGTTCAAGCACCACTCATTGCGGTCTAGAAAGTGATGACTCAGGCCATCTGCTAGAGAATTCTCCAACCCTGGGAGATGATAGATTCTGTTCTGCCCACCAAAATATTTCCGCAGCAGTCTGAAATAGTGGTAAGCTCTATGTTCCATCCTGATTGCAGATGTAGGAAACTGCAGTTTTGTTGTCCGCAAGTCTGCAACTTCATGCGGCGACCCCATAGATATTGGACAAATAACTTCAATGCTCGTTCTGCTGCTATCTGCTTCAGGCGATTTTGAAGAATGAGGACTCAAGCCTCCTGGTCTGCCCTGGGTGACCTGACATTGCAGTGGGTCTCTCCACCCGACAAGACTTGCATCGGTGGTAAGTGTGATCCAACACCTGATGGAAAGAGGTAGGCCGTGGGACAGTTTGACGACCTGGGGGGAAAAAAAAAACTCCTGATCCAGTGACTGACCATCCCACTGCAGCAAAAACAAGCCACTGTGGTAATAGCAGAGTTCATTAAACCTATCCCTTTCATACACTGTCTTGACGACGTTGCTGTCATAATTTGGCCAGTTGAGACCAGCAAGGAAATTTTTCCTCTTCAACAAAAACACTCAACCCTTCCTAGTTTCAAAGATTATTCCCATAAATATGAGTCAATTCAAAGTCTGCCACTAGATGTCAGAACCGACCAGAGCTGAAATAAGCTGGTAATATTCCTCAGTCCAGACTAATTAATATGTCAAATATTCAATAATACTGTGCAAAAGATCTGTGCAAGTTTCCTTCAAAAATAGTGCAAATATATCAGTAATCCTAAGTATGTAAGCTCTCGTGGGAGCTGTGCAAAATCTATAAAATTCACTATTTCTGTGCAAAAAACGCAAACAACTGTGCATAGCAAAAATATCAATGTGAAAATGGCAATGTACTGTGTAATACCTGTACAATAAAATTGGTGTGCAAGTAAGCAATAAATACACCAAATGTGATCACATAAATATAAAAATAAATATACATATAACATGCATACAGTTCTTTGGAATGTATAATAACGTGAGTGATTCCAAAAGGTATAAATAAGTCTATGAATAAAGTGATCCTTTGCATGTTGGATTATTTATGTACTATCCCTCTGTAGAACTGAGACACAAACAGAAGATTTGTATGCACTACTTCATATTTTTTTGGATACATCATTGGAACTGTTATTTGCTGCTATAGCATTTTTGCTTGAATCACTTTATTCATAGACTAATTTCTACCTTTTGGAATCACTCACATTGTTGTTGTTCTACATTCTGAGGAACTGTATGCACTTTATATGTATATTTATTTTTATATTTATGTGATCACATTTGATGTATCTATTGCATACTTGCACACTAATTTTATTGCACAGGTATTGGTCTATTGCTATTTGCACGTTGATATTTTTGCTATGCACAGTTGTTTACGTTTTTTGCACAGAAATTGTGAATTTTACTTATTTTGCACAGTTCCCGTGAGCTTACATACTTATGATTAATAAGAATTTTGTCATATTCGTTGTTTTCTGAATTGAGGAATATTACCAGCTTATTTCAGCTCTGGTTGGTTCTGCCATCTAGTGGCAGACTTTGAATAAGCACCCCATTGACTCATATTTTTACCAATATTTTTGTTGTGTGGGAGCACTATTTTCAATGGTGGCTGCTGTTCCTAGATTTGGCTTCTGTCCTTTTGATTTGTGCATTAGTCATTTAATATTTTTTACTATAAAGATTATTCCCAGATACTCCAACCTCCGAGAAGGAATTAATTGACTCTTCTGTAAATTCACTAGCCATCCGAAGATCTGGAGGGTGACGGGCCTCTTCCTGGTGAGATATCAGAAGACGCCTTGAATCTGCTAACATGAACATCGTCCAGGTAATGGAAGATCTTCAAGCCCCAAGTTTGGAGGAAAGCTACCAGTGCTAGCAATAACTTCGAGAAGACTCGAGGAGCTGAACTTAGACCAAAAGGCAGGCAAGCAAACTGATGATGATGCCCCTGCACCACAAAACTGAGATATTGGCGAAAGACTGGGTGAATCGGGACATGCAAATAAGAGTCTGCCAGATCTATCAAGAGCATCCAGTTGGAAGGCTGCAAGACTGAGATGATGGTTCTTAGGGACTCCTTTTGAAACTTTCTCTGGCCTGAAAAAGGAGTTAAAGAACTTGAGATCCAATACTGGCCTGAGCTTCCTTGATTTTCTTTACCAGAAACATCGGGGAATAGACCCCCTTGCCTTGTTGATCCTTGGGAACTGGAACCACCGCACTCTCCCCCCTAATAGCTCCTGTACATATTCCTTCAGAGCAAGCCTTCTTTCGCTTTAAAGACCGTATACGAGTCTGGATGAAATGATTGTTGGGTGGGGCATCCAACCACTCCAACTGGTAACCCTTTACTACCGCAATCACCCAATAATCCTGCTGCTTCAGTCACAAAGTCAGCTGCCAACTTCAGCTCCTGCAATGGCGACATGTCTGCTCTTTGACCAGCTGATGAACTGCTAGAGACTACCCAAGCTCTCATGGCTCTGGCTACCAAGATCAAGGCCACTGCCAGTCTACACACGGTGCCAGCCCCAGATAGATCCTCTTCAATTCCATATCTAGCCCTCTATCCATAATATCCCTAAAGGCTTCGGAGTCATCCAGGGGTAAGGTAACGTAACATGTAGTCTCTAATGCGGCATCAACCCTGGGTGCATTAACCCATGCATCTGACTTTCTGGAGAAAAGGATAAAGCTTAACTAGCCTATTCTGCAGACTAACCTTCTAAATCAACTCCTAAATCTCAAACATAACAGGAAATGTATGTAGAACTTTCCTCAGATTAGAAAAATATTTCATAAACTTCTGAGGAGGCTGCTCCAGTTCCTCCTCCCAATTAATCGCCTGTTTGACAGCAGTGACAAAATGAGGCACAGCAGTGAATTCAAAAGCATACGCCTCTGGAGGATCCTCAGAATCAGAAGAGGTGTCTGCCTCTACCTGCCCTAACTCCAGAGAGATGCAGAGTCCTGGAGGACTGCCGTGAAATGCTTGTTCCTGCATTTGAAGATTTACTTGAAATCTCTTGAACGATCTCAGCCACCAGCTAGCGAATAAACTTTCACCCTGTGAGACCCTGTCTGCCTGTCTCTAGCTGCCTCTTTAAAACAGCCCTCACAGACCAGTTTAGAAAGCATGGTGGGAGAACTGTAAGCCATGCAATTACGCTCTGAGTGTATTGTGGAAGAATGCCTCATGCCCTGCGAGTACGATGGGAAGGCGAGTGGGATTCCTCCCTGCTAGGCCAAGTAGACCCACGGCTTCTATGATGAGATGAGGTGTGATGGGGTGTAGAGACTTTTCCTCCATTTCCCCCCCCCCCTGCAAAGTCCACCTGCACTCTTTTAAACACCTCCATAGCCTCAAAGCAAATCCCTTCCACAGTTCCATACCTGGATCCACTGTTTCACTTCGTGCCTCGGTCTCTGGCATAGGCACACTCTTAGTATCTATAAGGAGCACAAGATAAGTTGAAACTGTCTGCTATAATGACTTAAGCATTCCCAGACCTGCCCTCACCTGATAGAAGAAAATTAGGTCTGTCCCCTTCAGCAAAACAGTCATTCCTATCTGCCTCTGGCTGTCTCTTTAAGGCCCAAAAGGCAGGACTATCAACCTGAAGATCAGACAGAGGAAGTGATGTCAAATGCCCATACAGATACATCTGCCATTATTGCAGCTCAGGGCATAGGAGGAAGCAGAGCCAGGGAATAAACCTAGGAACCAACACATGGTAAAGGGTGCCCCCAGATGCTATGACCCCTGGTCAGCAGTGCGCCTACTAGTAGGAACAGCAACTATTTAGACTGCATCAATATCATACCCTGGCACAAGGGCACTCCCGAATGGAGGATTTACCTCTGGCCTGGGAGTCTACCTTCCCTGCAGAGGCTGAACCATGGTGGGAGCAAGAACTATTCTTGATGGAGCAAGGACAAAACAGGAACACTTGGTAGTGGGTAGCCTATGCCTTTTATATCTTTTCGGGGGGTTGTTCTGTGGGGTGAGGCCGGCCCATTAGTAAGCTGGCATGATATTCTCCAGGAAAAGAGCTTAATAAAGTGCGCAGAGATGCTGTGAAGTAAATGGTTCATTTGGACCAAATTGGTCCAAAAACTCTATTTAATGCAATTAAAGCTAATCTCCAAGCTTCATTTAACTTTAAACAGGAGGCCAAATCAGTTAATACTATTAAAATGTAATTTTTATTTTTTATGAAAGGCGCTTTTAAAACATACCTGTTTTAATAAAAAAATCCTCAGTCTCTCCACCCTGGTGTACATACAGTAGGCTCTCGCCTTGATTCATTACCTTGCTTCTGTCCACCTCCCATAGAAAAATCCAGTACTGCAATATAGGACATAATTATCCTCCCTCCTATATTACAGTGCCTGGTCTTTGACTAGCAGGTTATAAGGCCTGGGCTCTGTCACATGGTAGGGAGGGGTTTGTCCAATTATGTGCCAGAATCCACTTTCAGGAAAAGGCAAATCTGCACATATGATTGTGTGCAGCCAATGGGAGTGTTTAATACATGCTACACAGAGGGGAGGTGGGATTGTTTTTTCATGGCAGATGCACTTAAAGTCTTAATGATTATGCTTGTTTTTTTTTCAGATACCCCTATAGAGCATGGAGACCGCCAAAAGACGCTGGAAGTCTTGGTCAGCCCTGCCATTAGCAGTATGTAGATTGGACAGCATGGGGGAATTTTTATGTGTCCGTTTCCTCTTGCTTACATTATGTCTTTTCTCTCTCAGGGACTACTTATGTTGGTGGGATGCTGTTCTGTTTAGGTGTTTTCTTGTCTTTCTACATATTTGCACTACTCATATATTGCTTGGAGCAATGGAGGTAAGCTTCAAACGACAAATGTTATCAATCAATATAAACAAGAAAGAAAAGGCTGAAAAGTGTTCTCAATAATATATTTCCCAATAGCAAAGTAAAAGCTGATATTAACAGTATGCCATCTGTGAAATTCTTTCTTTGTTGCCTCATGGTATGGTAAGAATGTTTAGAGTAAACTCCACGTGATGAGTCGGAGCTAGTGAGGGCTCAGCGGTAAATCCTAGTATGCCTAGGACACAGGATCTTAGAAAGGACAAGGAGATTTCTGGGTGCCAGACAATGAGCTGTGAATATTGTGAACATTTAAGAGTAATTTTATATATCTGTTAAAAGATTTACATTCATTTGGACAAGTGAATATTTAAACATGGGACAAATTATTCTGCTTTGGCACAGTCAGCATGAAATGTTGGAACAAGAAAGCACACAAGGGCGTACTGGCCTAGCGCAGTACTATCCTCAGTAATAAAGATTTTATTAAAAGATCATAAAAACATATTCACAAACGGGTTCACATAGCAAGTATTTTGAGCACTCAGGGCTCTGAGGAAGAGGCTGTGGCCTCGAAACGCGTTAGCCAGCCTGTCTAGGACACCAGCAGTATACGGTGGATTGGATGCGTAGCCGTTTAGTGCTCAAAATACTTGCTATGTGAACTCGTTTGTGAGTATGTTTCTATGATCTTTTAATAAAATCTTTTTTCTCCTACGTTCACTGACAGACGCAGCTCTTCATTACGTGTGGGGTTTATGCTTATCCAACTAGGAGTTAACTAGGCAGGGAAAAGAAACAGCTGGCCCCTCCCATGGGGCCATCCTCTCTTCCCACATAAACCCTCTCCATAGCCTAGCTCTTCAGTTTCAATGCCTAGTTTGCAAGGAGTTGACCTGGCTTCCATTTAGGGGAATTGCGGTCCTATTTGTGACCGTTTTTTATTTATTCTTCCTTTACTTTTATTTTATTTGTCTTCTATCAAGCATTGATCTGCTATCAAGAAGCCGGCCGGAGCATAGAAAGTCTATGGGCTCTGTACTTTCCCCGGCCTGGCCGACCGATGCAAGCCAGTCCTGCCGTATGGGGACCCGCCGCATAGTGCCCGTTCCGTGCAGGTGGCCTGGGGTGATCCCCACTTACGCCCAGCCCCGGATGCGATTCGGGTAGGGCGATTTTCTGGCCTGCAGCATACCGTCCAGGCAGGGGCGGAAAGTCTGCGACTGGGTGGCTACCCACGGTGGTTGTCCGGAGTGGTGAGTGAGAGTTCCTTCCCCCCCCCCCCCTTTTCAGGGTGCGGAAGGGGGACCGACGACCCTTGGAAAAAAAAAAAATTCTGGGTAGCCTCCGGTAAGGGCGCGTGGAGCCCCCCTTTTTTTTTTGATCACTTTAGTTATCATGAATGGCAGCGTCCGCAGCATTCTTTTTCGCGTCAGCACAGTGGTGTAGTGGGTAGCACTTGCGCCTGACAGCAAAATGCTTGCTGGCTCAGATTCTAGCCATGACCTCCCTGCCTGAAGCTTGTATGTTCTTCCTGTGCACGTGTGGGCTTCCTCCCGGTACTCCGGTTTCCTCCCACACTTTGAGAGCATAGGTCAAACAGTTCGCTGCTCACTATCCCTTTGAGAAAAGCTGTTTTTTGTAAAAAACTAAAATCGCCTGCGGTGGTCCTGCTGATAGCTCGCCTTAATGAGGCGACTACCATTCCTCTCGAAGGGGATCCTTCCTTCAAGGACCCCGCTGACTAACAGACAGAGGCACTGTTAAAGTCGCTCTTCCTGGTGGCAGGCTCTGCTCTGCGGCCGGTATTGGCGTGGCTGCGACAGAGAGGCATTGCGGTAGTAGCCTACCTAGACGACCTGCTCATGCGAGCGGAGTCCGCCTCGGCTCTGGAAGAGCATAATGACTCGCTGCAGGACTTTAGCTGGTTGCTCTACCTGCAGAAGTCGACGGTGTCTCCACCCCGTCGCCTGGAGTATCTGGGCCTGATTCTGGACTCAGAGCAGGCAAGGTTTTCCTTCCTCCAGCCAAGTTTCTGTCACTGCAGTCGGCAATGCGAACCCTCCTGTCGCACAGTCGGTCTTCATTATGATTCTGTATGCGGGTGCTGGGGCTCATGGTCTCGACTTTCGAGGCAATACCATACGCCCAGAGTCACACTCGTCTCCCTCAGCGAGCAATCCTGGCTCGGTGGGACAGGTCCCCTCGGTCCTTGGACCTTCTGATCCATCTGAGCTCCCAGACCAGGGCGTCTCTGACCTGGTGGCTTCGGGACTCTGCGTTGATTCAGGGGAAGTCATTGCTGCCCCTTCAGGCTGGGGCGGGATCCTGGGGCAGCTGTCTGCCCAGGGCCGTTGGTCAGCACAGGAGGCTCGTCTCCCCATCAATGTGCTGGAACTGAGAGCAATCCGATTGTGCCTATCTCACTGGACAGTGAGGTTGCAGGGTGGTCCGATTCGGATTCAGTCGGACAATGCCACGGCAGTGGCTTATGTGAACCATCAGGTGGCACGGGGAGTCCAGCAGCTGCGGTGGAGGCAGCTCTGATACTGCTTGGGTGGAAACCTCTCGTTCCAGCAATCTCCGCCATTTACATTCCAGGTGTGGAAAACTGGCCAGGCGGTCTTTTTCCGTCGCCAGACTCTGGACCAGGGAGAGTGGTCTCCCCACCCGGAGGTGTTCAACCAGATTTGCCGCAGATGGGGGACGCCGGACGTGGATCTCTTGGCGTCTCGGTTCAATCACCTGGTGAAGACCTTTGTGTCCAGATCGAAGGATCCGTTGGCATTGGCCACGGACGCGCTGGTGGCCCCCTGGGGCCGTTATCGTCTTCTGTTCGCCTTCCCTCTCATAAAACTTCTACCACGTTTGATACACAGGATAGTGGTGGAGGGAATACCAATAATCCTGGTGGATCCAGATTGGCCTCAGCGCACTTTGGTACGCCGACGTGGTGCAAATGGTGGCAAACGCCCTCTGGCGGCTCCCGCTGCGAGACAATCTACTGTCTCAGGGGCCCATCTTGCACCCTGCCTTACCCTCGCTGGCTTCGACGGCCTGGCTATTGAGTCCCAGGTGCTAAGAGACAGGGGAGTCGCTGACTCCGTGTTCCATACCTTGTTGAAGGCTCGCAAGTGTGCTTCTCGCAAGATTTACCACCGCACCTGAGAGGCTTTTGCAGCTTGGTGCGAGGCGGAGGGTCATAACCCTCGCTCTTACATAGTGTCCAGGGTCCTGATTTTTTGCAGCAGGACCTGAAAAAACAAAACAAAACTGGCTTTGAGTACTCTCAAGGGCCGGAGAATGGCTCTGGCGATTCCTTTCCAGAGACCTTTGGCTTCGCACTCGTTCATTCGTACCTTTGTACAAGGTGTGCGACATGTGGCGCTTCGGGTGAAGACCCAATGGCCCAGTGGGATCTGATTTTGGTACTTTACCAGGAACCACCCTATGTAAATATCAGGGTGATTCCCTCAACTGCTGTCGCAAAAGGTGGCTTTTTGGCTGCCGTCACTTCCGTCGGGCGGGTGTCTGACTTGGCAGCACTATTGTGCAAGTCTTCCTGCCTGGTCCTGCATAAGGACAAGGCGGTCTTGCGACCCTTTCCTTCCTTCCTTCTGAAGGTGGTTTCTTCTTTTCACATGAATGAAGATATTGTTCTTCATTCATTGTGCCCTCGTCCATCACACCCACATGAAATTGAGTTGCATGCCTTGGACGTAGTGAGGGCCTTACGTATGTATTTAGCTGCTACAGCCTCGTCAGCTACTACTTTGTTGGATTAGACAAACCATGACCCACGCATATTCTGCGGGGCAAGGTCCCCCTTTCCGGTCACGGCTCATTATACCCGGGCTGTTAGTACTTCCTGGGCTTTTAGACACCGGGCCTCGGGGTCACAGGTGTGCAAGGCGGCCTCTTGGGCCTCAGCACACACTTGCTCTACATTTTATAGGTTTATGTGCTAGCATCTTCGGATGCTGCCTCTGGCCGCAAAATTTTGCAGATGGCAGTGTAGGCGCGTCTGGCGCCTCCTTAGAGGTTCTGTTGGGTACAGTTGTTATTGTTTACCCACCCCTCTTTTTGACACCGCTTGGGGACATCCCCACACGTAATGAAGAGCTGCGTCTGTCAGTGAACGTAGGAGAAAAAGGGATTTTATTAAAACTTACCGTAAAATCCTTTTCTCCGAGTTCACTGACAGACGCAGCACCCTCCCCTCTGTGCTCTGTTTTCTGTACAGCTTGTGTACGAACTGAAGAGCTAGGCTATGGAGAGGGTTTATGTGGGAAGAGAGGACGGCCCCATGGGAGGGGCCAGCTGTTTCTTTTCCCTGCCTTGTTAACTCCAAGTTGGACAAGCCTAAACCCCACACGTAATGAAGAGCTGCGTCTGTCAGTGAACTCGGAGAAAAGGATTTTACGGTAAGTTTTAATAAAATCCCTTTTTACTGAGGATAATGCGCTAGGCCAGTGCACCCTTTTGTGCTTTCTTGTTCTTCCAGTGTGTTGGGACTTCCCCAGTCCATCAAGTGGCAGCACAGTGGTGCGTTACCACGGTGTTTATACAAGCAGATACCCTCTGTTCACCACTGTGAAGAAGCCTCCTCTCCTTGAGCGCAGGAATGATCTAATATTTGGCTGAGCATGAAATGTTGAGTTTTACGCCCTTTCTTAGTTATAGAATTCCTGCACTGCTGATTGTAACATACAGATGCAACCTAAAAGCTTCAGTAAGCACCCACATAGTCAAAAACTGTGAAGGGCTTGTTATGGTATAGAAACCTTGAATGTGAACGAACATTTGACCCCCCCCCCCCAAATCTTCTCCTTTCTTGAAGGGTTAGTTTAACTTTACAGGAAAAAATGTGAAGGTGAACGAACACTAGACCCCCTCCCCACCCACGCTGTATTTGCCTCTGGCGATCCTGAGCTGACAGAGCTCCCACAGCGGATTCAGCGGTTGGGGGTTTCGAAATCCCCCTTTTCTCTGTCAGTGCATCTAGGATGGTCCAGATGGATTATGATTGATCAGCACTGATTGGTCATCACATGGATGGCGCTGTCCAGTCAGAATCCATCTGATCTCTACTGAAAGTGCTAATGGAGAAGGGAAAAAGCCGTCATTTTAAATCCCCAGACTGTTGGACTGGCTGTGGGAGCCCTGAGTGTTCAGGAGGGGAAGAGGTAAGTACAGCGGGGTCCGGGGGTTGGGGAGGAGGGTCTGGTGTTCACCTTTATTTACATTTTTTTTTTCTGTAAAGGTGAACTAACCCTTTGATAAATATTTTTCAAAACCGGTTGGAATATTCAATGAATTAAAAGTGAACTCCAGCCTTTCCTGCAGTCTTGCAAATTCGTACAGGTTCGCCAGCTGTACTGCAATTGCTTACGCTCATTTCACTACATTAAAAGCTGCAGCCAGTCAGATAGAGCTCACCTCATTCCTGGCTGGAGGATATCATCTAAATCTTTCCTCTATGCTTACTGGCCATTCCCTTTTCATTGACTGGATTTCAGTTCATTCTATCATTGAGGCTCAGTATGTGTAGGTGTTACCTAAGGTGGTCTGTATGCAAATGTAGCCTGTCTAGCAATGTCTGCTACTCCAGGGTGACACCCACCCATCAAGGAATTTTGATACCTGCATAACTCTTCCCTAGAGCCAGCCCGCTGCTTGCATCAGGGCTGTGGAGTACTGAGGTAGGGTGCTGTGATGTTTTCAGTAGATATGTACATCACCCTTCCAGGCCCTCCCACCAGCCATGATCTGCCTGCAATGTGTGGAGAAGCACAGAGTTGCAGTGGAAAAATAATTAGGTCTAAAAAAAAAAAATAAATAAAAAAAAAAAAAAAAGGGGGTAAAAGAAGGAACCAGGGAAGGCAAAGTACCTACAAAATTTTAGCTTTACCTGCTTAATATGGTTGTTGTCCTTTTTAAATGCAGACACATCTGCTTACTCTGTCGTTTTCTTGTCAAGTCTGAATGGCAGGCTTTGGCATTGGCTTTAGGACTGATTTTCATCATAACGGCAAGTCACGTGGTTATACATTTCCAAAAAATCGAATTCAGTAGGCTTGTTTCGCGCGACTATGTAAGCCAGCTCACAAAACATGCAGCCCGAAGAATTCTTTCCCAATGCACTGCCGTGTGTGGCAGTGGGATTGCAATACATTTAAAATGTGTTTTTTTTTTTTTTTTTTTTT
>BLSH010015495.1:483910-513267 GCA_018402905.1 Glandirana rugosa
GTCCCCCCCCCCCCCCCCCCCCAGCCTCTTCCCCACTATGCCACATTGGTTTAAGGTCCACTGAAGTGGATGTGCACTGCACATGAAGATGCCAAGGGACAGTCCACTTCTGGAGTGGAGGGCAGCATGGCCTGCCAAGGGAGTAGAGGACCAGGTAAGTAAAAGTGCTTTTACCTTCCCCTAGACTAAATGAGCAGTCAACCTCTGCAGTGCTGGCACAACCTGATAGGTTGATGACAATGATAAGGGAGGCGTTTTTAGTTTTCCAAAGTTCAGTTTTAAATCGCCTAAATAACATTAAAAATCATGATTAGTGTCTTACAGGAACTCCAAGCCCCTGAGAGACTTGGGTTCTGAAGTCTGTACATAAACAACATTAATTATGGGAAGGGCCCAATATTTATATTGGATCTTTAATGTGTTTTATATCAATGAGAATGTAACGGGGCAAAAGGCAACCATTGGTACACTCCAAGAGTTGAATGGGAATAGAGCTTACACATGTGGTGGGGAGTGTTCACCACAGAAGTACCCTAGAAGTTAAAAAACATCAGCTGGTGACTCAATAAATTTCACCTTTACTTGAAAGATCACTTTTTTATGGATCTTTAAAGAATCACTGGAATAGTGATAAAAGGTTTCTCAACTAAATTTAAACCCAACGCAGTGTAAATCCAGCCTTATTGTTCAATTTTGTGTTTAACTCATATTGTTAAATGTTATTAATATAAGCTATCACACTTTTTCAATGTGCAGTTCAAATACTGAGCACAGGGTATGTGATGATCTGCCAGTTTTTGTTCCTTTCCAAAACATAAAATACCCCTTGTAAGTGAACTAATATAGGTGTGCTTTGGACCCCTTATCAGTTCACTTCTGTGACTTTTTATATACCAAGATGAAGGCCCTGATGATTTTCTCTTTATTTACTATATTTTCACTCTGTATTCACTAATGGTTTCTGCAATGTGAACTAGTATACTGGTCCTTTGGAACCCACACTAGTACAGTGTTGTATTGTAGATGGAAAGTATTGGCCTCAATATTCACCTGTACTGGTCACTGACTAGAAGGGGGCATTGTATCTTTAAAGCAGTATTACACCCAATAGTGGTGATCTTGCAGCTTACCAATTCTTACATGTGGTGGCTGCGTTAAATTTATTTTTTGGGCTTTCGCTTCCTTTATTTTCATCTGGTGATACAGCCGGTAAGTCTGTTATTTTTCAAAAGAACAAACTCTCTTGCAGATTGTATCAGTTTAGGGTGTTGAGACAAAGCACTTAACATTTACAGGGATGCTTATAACGATCAGCTTTTATTTATGCATGTAAAACCTTTATCTGAAAAGTAAAAATTGTTTGCTGGAACTGCTTATCAAGTCTTCACTAGAGTTTGGCTTCAATTTGTTAGTGTATTTAAATCTCCTAGTATAGCACTCCCTCCCCCCACACTGACAATGCTGCTGTTCACCTGTGCACATTCATCCAGAGTAGGGGCATTCTAGTACAAGAAGTATGTTACTGGCCAGATCACTGGGTGAAAACAGAGGGAAAAAGTAAAAAACAAAAAAAAACTAATACAGCCACTACATCTATCGATTGGTAAGCTGTGGTATGTTACATTTTTGGTTTGGGGTTTAATACTGCTTTAATGAGTGAACATCTTTACCATAAAATAAATGCTATAAATAGGAAGCTGGGTTGCGGGATATGCACATAAATAGTCGGGCAGGGAATACACCTTCCGGATGGGGCTGATGCGGTCACTGGTGGCCTCTCTCCAGTAGCGAGATTTCCTGGATTTAGTGGAAATGAAGGATGCTTACCTGCACTTTCCAATCTTTCCACCACACCAAATGTTTCTGCCATTTGCGTTGGAGGATCACCACATTCAGTTTATGGTCCTTCTATTCAGCCTGTCCACAGCTCCCAAAGCCCTGGCTCCAGTTCTGTGGCATCTGCTTACACAGAGTATCCCTGTTATAGGATAACTGGATGACTTAATTCTGAGGGAGCAATTTGCTTCTTTGCTGGAGATCAAAGTCATTCTTATCACCAACCCAGAGATTGGAAAATTTAGGCCACACAGGATACATCCAGGCGAGAGTGATGCTTGCTGCAGACAAATATCTTGCTCTAGCGTCTCAGGTAGACTTTCTGAAGACATTAACTGCCTCAGCTTCTACTTGGTCTGCTTTTCAATGAAGGAATTCCAGTCATTCTGATCACCCCAGCCAGCCTGGCCCAAGAGAACTTGGTACTCCGATCCTTGGATTCTTCCAGATTGACCCGATCTGTTGCAAGGTCCGATCTTCCATCCTTCTTTACAGTCACTAACATTAACGGCATGGCTGTTGAAGCCAGGGTCATGAGAGAGGGGAGTCTTATTCAGTCATTCCTACTCTACTGAAGGCTCAGGCAACTTAAAGGAAAATCTACTACAGAACTTCGAAGTCTTATTTTGCTTGATGTGAGGGTGGGGATTTTGATCCTCCCAATTATGTCATGGGTTGTATCCTGGCTTTTCTTCAACCTGGAGTTGATCTGGGACTGGCATGGAGTATGGTCGGGGTCAGATTTCATTCTTGGCGGCCCTTTTTAGAGATTGATGGCCTCACGTTCCTTGGCGCGGGCCTTTGTGCAAGATATCATGCGTATTGCTTCACTGGTCAGGACCATAGCACCTCAACTTGGTACTTTCTGTATTGTAGAAATTATTGCTTGAACCCGTCAAAGATATTTTTTTGTCCTTTTGACTCAGAAGGTTATTTTTCTGGTTGCCATTACTTTGGCTCGCAAATTTTTATAATTGGCTGCTCTTTCCTGTTGTTGCTACAGCTGTGACAAGGTAGTTCTACGATCCCAGTCGACATTTTTACCTAAGGTGTTTTCTTGGTTCCATCTCAAGCAGGACATGTTGTGTTCCCATCTTTCTTTCCTAAGGTACAGATGTCGGGAGACCAGGCTCTTTGCACTTTGTATGTGGTTTGTGCTATCATGTGTTGCCCAAAGATTAAAACATGCAAATATCCCGCTGGCAGATCTAAGAAGAAGCAGCTAGCAAAAGACAATTACAAAAAATGTAAACCATAAATAAACCCAACTGCCTTGATGAAAAAATATCTGAGAAAAAATGATATGATAAAACAAAATACATCAAAATACATCAAATGATATGATAAAACAGAGTGTATGGTGTAGATTTCAATCCAGCCCGAATCACCCAGGTGTGCCGCCACCACAGAGTAGAATGGACTCTTATCAGAGCATGTGATCCCTTTTAATTACAGAGTCAAACAAGCTATATCCATCAGTATGACCTCCTGTAATATAAATGTTTTATCTCCTCCTTAGTAACCAACCACATGGGACACTTCCAACACCAATGTTGGTTTAACATGCTGGGTCTTGTGTGTCAATCGCAGAAAAAGCTAGTCCGCCACAAAACATACAGTTTTCTTTTAGATCAGATAAGTGCCAGTTTCTCTCTACCACTCCTTTTTTGTTGTGCTGAAGTTGACTGCTGCAATTTGTCAGTTGGATTTCCTCTTTGTTCTCCTGAAGGCTCAAGGAAGGGTCATGCAGCTTCCAAGTCTATTTTTTTCTCACCGGATGTGTAAGTTTATTTCTAAGACTTATGGTCTAAAGGGCAAAGTCCCATCATTTTTGGTGACAGCTCATCCTCCCAGGAATATGGGTGCTCCCTGGGCTATTCAGCATCAGGCTTTGATAGCTCATGTTTGTAAAGCTGATGCCTGATCTTTGGTATATACTTTTGCAAAGTTTTACCAAGTGGATGTTAGAGCCGTTACCTTTTGGTCGGTATTTTTTGCTGGCTGCTGTGTGAGGGTCCAACCTGTTCTGGTTTTGTTGTTTGGGGCCAGTTGGTTTATTGCTGTGTTGCCCTCCCCTCATATTTAATGCTTTGGGACATCCCTATCATCATGGATATGAAGATGCTCTGCATCTTGTGATGTACAATAAAGAAAATGTGAATTTTGGTTTAAGTGTAAAATCCTTTTCTTGGAGTACATCACGGGACACAGAGTCCTGCCATTTTCCTTTGTGGTTAATGGCTTGCTATGAAAACGGAGCCTTGCCTAATGGTGAGGGGTTATGCCTTTTTTTTTGCCAGTGTAAAATTGCCAGCATAACCCTATTGTAATGGCTCTGTGTCCCTGATGTGCCCCAGGATATGGTAAATCAGAAATTTAATTTTTCCACAATAAAATTAATTGTCAAAACTTGCTAGCCAATGCATTTTGAGGGTCATACACAAATCCCCTTTTATCAAGACTATATTACAATAAAGACCCATTCTATGTAACAGTCTATAAATTGTCTCTATTGTATTATAGCGCTGTGAAGTGGGATTTTTGTATGACCCCCTAAAACGCACTGGCTGTCAACTTTTGATAGACCCTTTTATTATGGGGAAAAAAAAAATATCTGGACCTATTCCTATGTCTTGATGCTTTCATGCCTCCTTTCCATACAAGCCAGCTGTCCCAGAAACCACATTAGGATTCCACCAGCCAATAGAGAGCTGCCACACTATAACAATTATTCAATACAGTTGGATCTACCATCAAGCTTTAAACCCGGTGCTCCCCCACATTTTCAGTTTTTCATTTATACAATCCAATACTGCACCAATCCCCCTGTTCCTTTTGTATGTAAGCTGGTGATTCTGGAATACACGGTTTGTGACCTTGGGACACTGTTCCTAATATACAGAAATCTTAGTATTAACAGCACTTAAATTTGGTCTATGATTGGCCATGAAGAAAGCTCAGAGAGAGTTGCACAGCACAGTCTGCAGGAAATACACTCCAACTGCCCTTCTATTGATCCTGTTAAGTGTGTAATTAACCTGCAAGGATTACTCAGAAAAGATTTAAGTTAAACTCAGGTATGGTATATTTTCACATAGTTACATTGGTCCAGCTTGAACCATTGTAAATATACATATACCATACCTGGCCATCGCCCCTGGAAGCTGGAAATCACTGAGGAAAAACTGCTACTCCAGTGATCTCCAATTGCTCTCCAGGGCCCCTTGCTGAGAGGCCAGACTGGTGCATTGTGAACACAGCAGGTCGGCATCTCAGCACAGGTGCAATTCAGAGAATGCTTGGCATTTTCTAAATGCATGCAAAGAGTTTTCTGATTGGTAGAAGTGGAGAGGCGGACTCAGTGATGTCTCTCTCTACCTTGTCCATTCAGAGGATGCAAGGTGTACTCTATGAATGGCACCCTTGCCAAGTGGCTAACCACATGCATCAGGCCAGCTGCTTAGCATGGAACCTGGAAGCAAGTAGAGATGACAGAAGTATCAGTGTCCAGCTTCCAGGGGCATCGGCCAGGATTGGTATATACATAGTTACATTGGTCCATATCCTGAATTCTTCCTTAGAAGAGAAGTAGGGCCTAAGCTCTTTTGACTCTACTTTTCCTGTAGGTCACAGGAATGTACTTGGTACCGCATTCCTGTGACCCAGATTCAGCGGACAGCGGGCGAAGTCCACTCTCGGCTGATATGACTCTCCCGGTCCAGACTCTAGAGGGATCACAATTTGAATGTTGGGATCCACCTAGATGCCTGATCAGCAGCTGGCTCAGCTTCTCAGCGGGCCACTAGGAGCCTGAGCCCAGCCGCTCCCGTTCCTCGACAGCCCGGGCCTCCAGTGAGCGCTGGAGGGGCAGAGCTAAGAGAGCCGGTGCTCAGTGAAGACTGAGAATTGAGCTATCAGCTGTCTTTGTTTGCTCTGTTCTCAGTCTTAGAGGCATCTACTTAGGTGAGTATGGTTATTTGTTATTTTGAAATCCCACACTTCCCTTTTAAAGAAAATTGAGTGAAATTTCTGACTTTAACACTTTCGCAGTGTTTACTGGATAGGATTAGTTATTCACTTGTCGAACTGAACTGGTCTTTAGGTAGATGGCACTGTTGTGAAAATCAGAAATGCAAGCAAGAAATGTGTATGACGTGCAGCAGTTGTTCACTTGTTTGACTTGCTTAGTAAAGTTTCTTCGCCTTCCTATATGTTTGTTGTGATTTTAACCAGTCGTTATTCCTTTATTTTTCTGCTTTCAACGTTCACCATTTGCAGCCTCACTGCTTGGTAAGATTTGTGGGGAGAACTAATATTGAAGGGGAGAACTGAATGTCCTCAAGTATGACTGAGAAACCCTTGGGTCTATAAACACTGCATTACAGTGTGGCTTCTTAATTATCACATAACCATTCACTAACAAGATTTCATTCTCACATGGAATTTTTTTTTTTGCAAATCCTTAAAGTGACCTTGTACTGACCTCTTCATCCAATTCTAGTAATTTGACATGTTTATTCAGGAATTTAAAGTATATGTCAAGCCAGTCTTTTTTTCTAGTCTTGAATAGAGTGGGGAAAGATTAAAGCTCCTATTGGGTTTTTACTGCTGTCCAGGAACTCTGTTATGGAGATTTATCTGTAATTTCCTGTTCTGCTGACAATGGTTTTCACCGATAGGCAGTGAGGGAAAATCTGCAACAGACATGCAAACCGAAATAAAAATCTGACGAGTTCTAGCCTTCATCTCTTCTACTAAAGAAAATAAGAGTACATGCACACAGATGCCTGTTGCCGTACAGCTTAACCACTTCAGCCCCGGAAGGATTTCCCACTTTAGGACCAGAGCACTTTTTGAGATTCGATGCTGCGTCGCTTTAACAGACAATTGCGCGGTCGTGCAATGTTGTACCCAAACGAAATTTGCGTCCTTTTTTTCCCCACAAATAGAGCTTTCTTTTGGTGGTATTTGATCCCCTCTGCGTCATTTCTAATTGCCGCTATAAACAAAAGAAGAGCGACAATTTTGCAAAAAACCCCAAATTTATTACTTTTTGATAAAATACAAATCCAAAAAAAGATATTAAAAAACATTTTTTTCCATCGGTTTTGGCCAAATTATATTCTTCCTCATGTTTTTGGTAAAAAAAATTGCAATCGGCGTTTGATTGGTTTGTGCAAAAGTTGCTGCATTTACAGATGATATTTAATTTCTGGGGTTTTTATTTTATTTTTTTATTTTTTACTAGTAATGGCGGCAATCTGCGATTTTTAGCGGTACTGCGGTATTGCAGCGGACATGTCGGACCATTTTGACACTTTTTTGGGACCATTGGCATTTATACAGCGATCAGTGCTATAAAAATGCACTGATTACTGTGTAAATGCCATTGGCAGTGAAGGGGTTAACCTGCAGGGGGCGCTCTAAGGGTTAACTGTGTTCCCTGGGAGTGTTCTAACTGTGTGTTGGCTGCCCTGGCTGGGGAAAGGGGATGATCACAGCTTCCATATACAGGAAGGCTGTGATCATCACCCTTCCCCCTTCAACAGAACGGAGATCCGTGTTTACATACACGGACATCTGTTCTTTCAGTGCGGGGGAGCCATCGCGGGTAGCCGGCGGCGATCGAGTCCGCCCTACCTGCTCCCTGACTCCCCTCGAACACAGTGAGCGCGCGCTCACAATGCTAGTTATCGCGGCCGCCGTCCTGTGATGGCGGTTCGCGATAACAAGCCACCTTGCCCCCGTCACGCTGCGGCGGGCGGTCGGCAAGTGGTTAAATAATAATAAACTTTATTTTATATAGCGCCTTTAAAGGTGGCTTCTCAAAGCGCTTTACAAGGAAAACATAAGAAATACACAGGATAACAGGAGATACACTGGATAAAACACAAGAAATACACATGATAACATAACATAAGGGATAAAGGGACAATTAAGTGAAAGCTTGTCTAAAGAAAAACATTTTAGATTTCATTTGAATGAGTTTAGAGACGAGGACTCTCTGACATTCTTAGGAAGTGAATTCCATAGCTTTGGAGCATAGCAGGAGAAGGCTCTGTCCCCCATTGAGTGTAGGTGAGTAAGGGGGACACAAAATAGACCAGAATTTGAGGAGCGGAGGTTATGAGGGGGGAGTAAGTTGAAAAAAGTTCAGAGAGATAATGGGGTGCCAAGCCATGAAGAGCCTTCTAGGTGAGCAAGAGGATCTTAACCAGTTCCACACTGCCTACCGTCTATTTACGGCGGCAGTGTGGATGCTTGGCGTGAATTGCCGTAAAAAAGCATCGATCTGCGAGTGGCCGCTAGGGGGCGCGCCCGCCGCACTCCTGAGGAGTGTGCCCGTGGCTCGGGCGGACCCGATGTCTGCCGGCGAGCCGCGATGAGCGGCCACAGGCAAAGAACGGGGAACCGCCGATGTAAGCATGGCGGTTCCCCGCTCTGTTAGTGGGGGCATGGGAGATCTACTGATCCCTGTCACTGGGATCAGTTAGATCTCTCATGCCCATGGTAGCCCAGCCCCCCCCACAGTTAGAACACACCCAGGGAACATAGTTAACCCCTAGATCAGCCCTGCAGGATAACCCCTTCACTGCCAATGTCATTTATACAGTAATCAGTGGACATTTAAATTTCTGATCGCTGTATACATGTCATTGGTCCCAAAAAAGTGTCAAAAATGTCCGACATGTCCGCTGCAATATCGCAGTACCGCTAAAAATCGCAGATCGCCGCCATTACTAGTAAAAAAAAAAAAAAAAATTAAAACCCCAGAAATGAATTCTCATCATCCGTAAGCGCGGCCACTTTTGCGCAAACCAATCAATAAACGCTGATTGCAATTTTTTTTTAATCACAAATATGAGGAAGACTATAAATCGGCCAAAACCGATAAAAAAAATTTTTTGTTTTGGATTTGTATTTTAGTAAAAAGTAAGAAATTTTTTTTTTCTTTTTTTGCAAAATTGTCGCTCTTCTTTTGTTTATAGCAGTGATCAGAAATGACGCAGAGGGGATCAAATATCACCAAAAGAAAGCTCTATTTGTGGGAAAAAAAGGACTCAAATTTTGTTTGGATACAACGTCGCATGACCCCGTAATTGTCAGTTAAAGCGACGCAGTGCCAAATCACAAAAAGTGCTCTGGTCCTAACCTGGGAAATTCTTCCGGGGCTGAAGTGGTTAAAGTCTATGCGAAACCTGACAGGTAGTCAGTGCAAGGACTCCAGGATAGGGGTAATGTGATCACTTGTACCAGACCTGGTCAGGATTCTGGCTGCTGAATTTTGAACATATTGGAGCTGATTTATGATGCATTTAGGTACACCAGCAAGTAGAGCATTGTAGTAGTCAAGTCGGGAGAACACAAATGTATGGATCACCTTTTCAGCTGCAGTGTATGATAGCATGGGAAGCAGCCGAGCAATGTTTCTCAAGTGGAAAAAAGATGTTCTGACAACATTTTGTACATGTGGCTCAAAGGTTAGACTAGCATCAAATATCACCCCTAGATTTTTCAATTTGGACTCAAGCTAAAGTACAGTGCCATCTATAGATCAGCTATTGGGACTGGCCTTACGTAATTGATGGGGGTGCCAATAAGCATGACTTCTGTCTTGTCACGGTTTAATTGAAGGAAGTTATGGGCCAAATTTCAGGCGTATTTCCCTGCATTTTCTGTGTATAGACATGCAATGCACTTAAATGGCTTTGCGCAGCTGTATGTGGTTATGTGCTCATACTTGCTTAATCTGTGCGTATGTACAGACTGTCTGCTTTCAGAGTTTTATGCCTGTACACTTGCATGGGTTTACCCAAGTGCTCTCATAAACCTGCATACAACCACGTACAGTCATTCATGTATGTCTATGGGGAGGCTGTACACAACACCTGCAAAGAAAACACCCTGAATTGGACACTGTACAGCCATAAATGGCTGTGTGAATGCACCCTGACTTCCTGTCTGGTAAAACATTGTCAGCAGGACAGGAAGTGAGGGGAAATCTCTATAACAGAGCCCCAAATAGCAGTAAAGCCCTAACAAGGGTTGTGACCTTTCCCCACATCATCCAAAACTAAGAAAAGGTGTTATGAGTAGACATACACTTAAAAAATATAATAAAAATCTACCAAAATGGAAATCTTTTACTAATTTTCCCTCAGAAAGCCCAGAGCATGTGTACAGAAAAGTATTTGGAAAAAGAATGATGAAGATTTCAGTCTGGTTGGGTTGATGTGGTGATATACTGCTTGTGATGATTTCATGAAAGGTTGTGGACTGTGTTTCAGAATAACTTTTTATCAGCTTGAGTTTTATTCTCTTGTAAGAAACTGAGCTTTATTACAAAACTTCACAAATTATAAATATTGTAATGGTAAAGTATTTTAAATGATTTTCCTCAATAGTCTAGATCCTACATAAAATATCACCATGTGAACCCTGAATGGTCATGGTGGGTGCTTTCTCACAAATTATATTCGGTGTCATGAGCCCTAACAAATTGTAGTGTTCATCGCAGAGCACAACCTTTATGAGTTATACATTGCGCTGATATGTAGTGTTTTATATCTCTGGAATTGTCTCCATCTTCTTGCTTTCATTGCGTTGTCTGTGCTTTCAGGAAAATCAGCTATAGCACAAAAATATGATGGCTGCAGTTATGGCTCACTGGGTAAGTGTTTACCAGATGTATTAATGATGAATTCTTTGGATTCTTTACGTACAGAGAAGTCAATAACAATAACTGCTGTAACAGAATTACAAATGATTTTTTGTTTGTATATAAAATATCTCACAAAAGTGAGTACACCCCTCACATTTTTGTAAATATTTTATTATACCTTTTCATGTGACAACACTGAAGAAATGACACTTTGCTACAATGTAAAGTAGTGAGTGTACAGCTTGTATAACAGTATAAATTTGCTGTCCCCTCAAAATAACTCAACGCACAGCCATTAATGTCTAAACTGTTGGCAACAAAAGTGAGTACATCCCTAAGTGAAAATGTCCAAATTTGGCTCAATTAGCCATTTTCCCTCCCCGGTGTCATGTGACTTATTACTGTTACAAGGTTTCAGGTGTGAATGGGGAGCAGTTGGGTTAAATTTGGTGTAATCACACTGACTCTCTCATACTGGTCACTGGAAGTTCAACATGGCACCTCATGGCAAAGAACTCTTTGAGGATCTGAAAAAAAGAGTTGTTACGCTACATAAAGATGGCCTAGGCTATAAGAAGATTGCCAAGACCCTGAAACTGAGCTGCAGCACGGTGGCCAAGACCATACAGTGGTTTAACAGGACATGTTCCACTCAGAACAGGCCTCACCATGGCCAACCAAAGAAGCTGAGTGCACCTGCTCAACGTCCTATCCATGATGAACTCCATGCCCAAGAGGGTTAAAGCAGTGCTGGAAAATAATGGTGGCCACACAACATATTGACACTTTGGGCCCAATTTGAACATTTACACTTAGGGGTGTACTCACTTTTGTTGGCAGCGGTTTAATGGCTGTGTGAGTTATTTTGAGGGGACAGCAAATTTACTCTGTTATACAAGCTGTACAATCACTACTTTACATTGCAAGTGTCATTTCTTCAGTGTTGCCACATGAAAAGATATAATAAAATATTTACAAAAATGTGAGGGGTGTACTCACTTTTGTGAGATACTGTATGTATTTAAAGCGGAGTTCCATCTACTTTTTTTTTTAATTTCAATTTTTAATTCAATTCTCTAAGTGATGTTGTTAATAAATTCACTGTTCTATTACTTGTGTTTTTTTTTAAACTAACCTTTGTTTCCTTCTTGCTGAGTGCTTCCATCTTGGTTGTGGGCATGTGAAGCCCAGTAGGACTCTTTTTCCGGGATATGGTGCTGCTGGCTACCCATCATGCACCTCCCAATATTGCACATCCGCATTACAAACAGGGCATAGTGCAGGGATTGATGACGCTTAGATCCCCCTTGCATCACTTTTCCTGTTCGGAAATAACGCAATGCAAACAGGCGGTGATTCCCTCTGACTCCTGGGAATGATGACGCATCTCCCAGGAGCAGAGGCGCCGCAGGAAATGACATACATCATCGCAGCCTCGAAGGAGGAAGAAAACACAAGGCACTCTAGCAGCAAGGTACACCAAGCTAGGAAAGAAAAAATAGCCAAATGTTGTTCAACTGGCGGGACTGTAGCCATTGAAGCAAAGATTAATGGGTGGAACTCCACTTTTAGCTGTTCAAAGCCGATCTTCATGCAAATAGCTAAATTTACAGATGAAACATACATGGAGGCTGTATTACCTGCCAGAAGATTTGTATTTTCGACTGTCCAGGCCTGGCATTTACACATCTTTTCCTCCACAGCACAGTCCTACTTGACAAGGTAGGGGACCTGATCTTTCCCTGCTGAAGTTCACTTTGAATAATTTTACTGCAGCACAAAAGATTGGCTCCTTGTGCTGCTTCTGTCGTCCCTAGTCTGAGCATTGCTGTACAGGGACTGCAAAGAGTTGATACTAAATCTGATTTAGGTACTTGCAGTTCATTAAAAAAATACATTTAATGATGTATTCATTTCTGTCTTTTGAATCTGCCTGACATTCAGGTTTAAGGTGATTATAAAGGCTAATAAATAAATACATACATAATTTTTTTTTCTTTTTATAAAAATACAAAAGAGGCTATACTTACCTGCTCTGTGGAAGAATTTTGCACAGAGCAATCCCTTACCTCTTCTTTGGCAGTCTCCTTCTTCCTGAGGGTGCCTCCATAGCAAACCACGTGTTATAAGGGCACCGATGCAGGTGTGTTCCCGAATGGGGCTGTGCGCGCCCGTAGACGCACACACAGTGCAACTGTGCCATGCCCTAACTTCCTCCTCACTGCTGTCAGGATTTGACTGACAGCAGCAAGAGCCAATAGCCTAAGTGCTACATACAGGAAAGCGCTGGATTGTGAGAGGAGGCAGGTAAGTACAGTTGTATGCAAAAGTTTTAGGAACCCCTGACAATTTCCATGATTGTCATTTATAAATAATTCTGTGTTTGGATCAGCAATTTCATCAGATCTATCAAATAACTGAAGGACACAGTAATCTTTCAGTAGTGAAATGAGGTTGATTGGATTAACAGAAAATGCGCAAAATGCATCAAAACCAAATTAGACAGGTGCATAAATTTGGGCACCCCAACAGAAAAATCACATCAATATTTAGTAGAGCCTCCTTTATCAGAAATAACAGCCTCTATATGTTCCCTATAGCCTGTAATGAGTGTCTGGATTCTGGATGAATGTATTTTGGACCATTCCTCCTTACAAAACATCTCCAGTTCAGTTAGGTTTGATGGTTGCCGAGCATGGACAGCCCACTTCAAATCACCCCACAGATGTTCAGTGATATTCAGGTCTGGGGACTGGGGTGGCCATTCCAGAACTTTGTGCTTGTTCCTCTGCATAAATGCCTGAGTAGATTTTGAGCAGTGTTTTGGGTCGCTGTCTTGTTCAAATATCCAGGCCCGTCATAACTTCAACTTTGTGACTGATTCCTCAACATTATTCTCAAGTGTCTGCTGATATTGAGTGGAATCCATACGACCCTCAACTTTTTTTATTTTTTTATTTTTTAAAGGGAAACAATTTTTTTTTATGTTTGAAACACACAACAGGTACAGACAGACAAAAGACATTGGTGAAAGAGCCAACAATGCTCAGTCATTTGTTTGATGACAATAACCGGTACATTCTGCATAGGTATAAAAGTATACAGAAAGGAAAAGAATACCTATAACATGCGAAGATATATCCTGGGTGAATGATAATCCTTGATATATATTCGGTAGAACATGAAACCTGAATAGGTGCACTCATATATAGTCAAATAGCCAAGCCTGTTTTAGGTTATGTGGGTGATGGTATAGTTTTGTTTGAATCTACCCAGAAGTTCCAGATTTTACAGAACTTTTTAGGACAACCTCTAGCCTCATATGTCAGCTTGTACAATGGAAGTGCTCGATTGATAAGCGCAAGCCAGCAGGCTATGGTGGGCATCGATTTCCAGTTCATAGTGATCGTTTTCTTCGCATAAAACAAAGTCACACGAAGAGAAGTCTGTGTATTTTTTGGTATGCCGTCTTCTTCATCTATATATCCAAGGAAACATCTCAGAGGATTACATATATTCGGTATTTGTACTAATGAACCAAGAAAATCAGTGACCTCCGACCAGAATTTATTAATTGGCGGGCATTCCCAAACCATGTGAAAAAAGGTAGCATCAGCCGTATTGCATCTCGGACACTCAGGGGTGGGTAATCTCTGCAGCCCGTGAAGTAGGAAGGGGGTATAGTATGACCTGTACAATAGTTAGGTTTGTATGATATTGTCTCGAGAGGATATGACCAAGGTGACCTGGAGAGGGAGGACCTTTTGCCAGATCTTCGTCAACTCCGCCATTTTGTTTCTACAAGTTGGGTTCTCTTGGATGTGGAGTGAAGGAGGGATTTATAATATGTCAACACAAGTTTTTTTATCCGAGGGGTCCATCAGTAGGCGTTCTAGTGGAGAGGATTGTAGATCTATATCTCGGAGTCCAAATTGTGCCGCTGCAGTTGGAGGTATCTAAAGTAAGCCGTAGAGGGGAGGCCAAAAGCCTCATGAAATTCAGCAAAGGATCGGAAAGTGTTTCCCGAGAATAAATGATCAGCTTCACCCCGCGGCTAAACCAGAACCTCCCGTCCATCCTACGGAAAAATTCTCGCAGATTTGGAGCAATTTGGATGTCTTAAATATGCGTATGGTCATAGAGTATACTAGTACTTTCTCTATTGCCGGTAGTCAGACGATAGATTACGTTTTGCAGGGACTCGTATAAAGTGAGAATTGCGGCCTCCAAAGCCGTAGCTGCATTGTTGGCTTCCAGATAGAACCAGCAATGGGCATGTGCTAATTGCGATGCCAGATAGTAAGTGTGAAGTGCCAAACCCCCCTCCAGTACCTGGAGTTGCAATGCATCTTTGGCTATCCCCCCCCCCCCCAGATAAATTGGGTGATGATTGAGTCTATCTCCCGGAACTTTTAGGACCATAGATTGGGGAATTACCCAGTATGTAGAGAAATCGAGGTAGGAAGATAATTTTAAAAATATTGATCCTTCCTAGCAGATTCAGAGGTTATGTGGCCCAGGATTTTACTGTGTTACGGCGTCTACCGATAAGAGGATCTAAGTTATGTTTAATGTATAGGGAGATGGGTTGTTGTATAATAAATCCCAAGTACCGAAAGATGTTCACAATTTGTAAGGGGCAATCTGCTGGAGGTACAGTGGAGGTTGAACGGTCCAATATAGATAGTAGGGATTTGTCCCAATTAACCTGAAAACCAGAGAAATGTCCGAATTTCTGAATGATGGCTAATAAGTTGGGGAGAGACGACTGAGGATCTGCCAGATATACGAGCATATCGTCTGCATATAGGGACACCTTTTCTTCCAGGTCCCCAATCGTCAATCCCACAACCCCCGCGCTTGCCCTAATCAATGCTGCAAGTGGTTCTATCGCGACTGCGAATAGCAGTGGGGACAGCTATATAGGGACACCTTTTCTTCCAGGCCCCCAATCATCAATCCCACAACCCGCGCGCTTGCCCTAATCAATGCTGCAAGTGGTTCTATCGCGACTGCGAATAGCAGTGGGGACACCGGGCATCCCTGCCTCGTCCCTCTCTTTATAGGGAATGAATCAAAAATGAGATTATTTACTCTTAGTCTCGCCCTAGGGTTTGTATATAGCAGCTGAATCCATCTGATGAATGTGGGTCCAAAACCGAATCTAGCCAGGACCTCTAGTAAGTAAGGCCATTCGACTGAGTCAAAGGCCTTGTGAGCGTCCAGGGCTAGAAACACCCTGGAGCCCATAGTTTCATGGGTGGCCTGCATATTAGTAAAGATTCTGTGTAGATTAATCAAGGTGGACTGTCCCGGAATAAATCCGGTCTGGTCCGCCCCGACTATTGTGGTAATCACTGTATTTAATCTTAAGGCTAAGACTTTTGCCAGGACCTTCACATCAGAGTTAATTAGAGAGATCGGTCGGTACGACTCACAATACAGATGGTCCTTATGGGGCTTTGGAATAAGCACCATCAGTGCTTCGGACATAGAGGGTGGTAATTGTCATCCTGTTTTTAGTGCAAAGTTTAAAACTTTTATTAAGTGCGGAATTAACAGGTCTCTATACTGTATGTACCACTCTATGGGAAATCCATCCAGGTGTCTTTTTTGGCAAAGGACTGGATGGGTTTCCCTATTTCTTCCTCCGTTAAGGGGCTGTCTAACATTGATGTTTGGCTGTCTAGTAATTTTGGGAGCGCAATATCATGAAGGTAATCGTCTAGTTCGATTATAGTGTAGTGGGCCCTAGTAGAATACAGCGCAGAGTAGAAAGTGACAAAGGCTTCCATAATTTCTGCGCTCTGTTCCACCACCACCCCTGCAGAAGTCCTGACCCTGGGGATGCAACAGGGCTGATATTCAGGTCTAGAGGGATGAGCCAAAAGGCGGCTGTTCTTGTCGCCAAATTCAAACAGTCTTTGGTTGTGATAGAGTGAGTGTTTTTTTCTGAGTACGTTTGTAACAGCACTAAATCCAGCGCTCTGGCTTTAGATCGCCAGATAGCATGGGTATCCGGGGCTAGGGTCGCCAAATAGGCCGCCTCCGCTTCCCGGAGCTCTCTTTCCGCGTCCGTCAGTTTGGACCGAGATGCCTTATGGGCTGGCCCCATGGCGGCTGCAAAGGAGCCCCGCATAGTGGCCATAAAGGGCGTCCCATACCACCAAGACAGAGGCACTTTGTGCATCATTGTTCCAATAGGAAGTCGCTTCGACTAGGCCTTGGTCTGTGACAGCCTGGTCCGCCAGCCATAGCAGGCTCAGGCGCCACACCCGAAATGAAGGGGCACGTCCAAGATCGAGATCCATCATCAATGGCGAGTGATCGGAGATCGCTCTCGGAAGGTATTTGATATCCCATACCATATTAAGCATTGCAGATGAAATTAAACAAGGATCAATTCGTGACAACGTACCATGAGTGCCGCGAATACTCCCTCACTGATGCATGTTTCCATCTCCAGGCCTCTACTAGGTCATATTGGCTCAGGTATGAGCATAGGGGGGTGGGGGGGCAGTGTAGATCAGCCCATTCTATCCAGTGAATTATCCAGTACTGTATTATAATCACCGGTTAAAAGAAAACAGCCTCCCCATGGCTGGTGGGACTTTAAATGAGGGCCCTCACATTAAAGGCAGGGGTACCTCCATCCCTGGATCAATTCAAAAGAAAACGAGTTTGGGACTTTAAATGAAGCATGATTTCCCCACATAAACCACAATGCATATATAGAAATTGTTTATTAAATTGCACAAAACGTGAGACATTGGAAGATCATTTGCATGATATAATACATCAATCTATATATATATATATATATATATATATATATATATATATATATATATATATATACACATATACATATGACAGAGAATACATAGCAGGGTATGGCCAGTACATAGTAATCCATATGGTCAATGAATATATAGAAAACATTGAAAATTCTTGTGTATATATAACAATTCTGTAAAAATTGATAACTCAACCAGTCAAGATATATAAGAGAACGCATGATAGATAATGTGTAGCTCTACGCGTTTCATGGTTTGTACTACTCGTCACGAGCATAGCGTCAAAGTGTCTAGATGGTAAAGAGTAAAAAAGAGTAATAAAAGACTGATGGAAGTTTTAAAATAGAAGAAAAAAACAAAGGCGAGTAATCGCCCTTAGTATCAAAATACCTGGATTGATGTTATTGAGTAAATGGCAAAGAGCAGGCCAGCAGCAATGCCTCTAATGGGAGCTGAGGCGGCGAGATTGGCAAAGGAACGCCCACGACCGGGCACGCAAGTGGGGAGAGGGCCCATCAAAACCGGACTCCTTTTCTTTTGTATTATAATCACCTGCCATTATTAGGGGGCCTTCCGCCATCTCTAGTACAGCTGATAATATACGCTGAAATGGCAGCTTAGTAAAAGGCGGTGGGATATATAGGTTCACTACAGTGTAGGGTTTACCCTGAAGTTATAAAATAACTACAAAACAACCTTCTGGGTCTAGTTTAATCTGCTTAATGGACACCGGAGCAGATTTTGCTATTAGGATAGAAGTGCCCCTAGCAAAGGTGGAATAAGTAGAGTGTAAGGCATATGCTATTTTGGCCCTTTTAAGAGCCATCACCCTAGACCCTTGCAAGTGAGTTTCCTGGAGGAGGATTACATGCGGGGCACGTCTTGCCAAGTACTCGAACATTAGGGATTGTTTCACCTTGGAATTTTGGCCCCTTATATTCCAGGAAATCGGGCGCAGCTTAGACATGGTTGTATGAACAATGAGATAAATGTAGGATATACCTCCGTGTCTAACACAGCATGCCACGGTTGATATCCCAGCCTACCAGGGGATACATATGCAGGTATTTCCATTGCAAACATGTAAACGGACAATATAGTCTGTATATACGGTAATGGAGGATGCATATCGTTTTTAAAGTGTGTACCTGTTCAAAAGTGAAGTAGCAAAAAACGAAACAACATTTCTGTACCTTAAACACCCACCCCAACTCTCCTGGCCCTCAAACCCCGACACTTGAGAGCTTCAATCCCAAAACTTAAATTGCAAATCAGGGGGGAGCCTGCCCTTGATTCTCAAACCAACCAGTCAGAACAAATGGAGAAGTAAGAGGGGAGCAGCTGTGTGCAAAGCTCCATCTCCCTCCGCTGCAAAGGCGTAACAAATGTGCCCAGGCCCATAGGTAGAGGTGCCAGTTAAATGTGTACTGCATATCCCTAACAAACTGTGGTTTATACTTGATATGTCAGTTTTAGGAAAAAATGGACATTCCGCAGAGAAATTCCTACAGTTGCACAATTCTGTAAGAAATAGAACAGATTGAAAGGGGTTCCTCTGTATGGTAGATAAGGGTAGTCTGCAAGGGTGCAGAGTCAGGACCTCAATCAGTGGGGAGGAGTGCGCCGGTTGGGGCACTGCAGCTCAGCAGGTTCCAGGGTATCCGCCCAGTGCGCAGCTTCTTTTCGATCTGTAAAAAAACAGGCTTTACCCTGGTATATAACATGCAATCGTGCAGGATAGAGCATGCTGTACGGGATATGTAGATCACGAAGCCTGCGTTTAGCGGTCAGGAAGGTAGCCCTCTGTTTTTGGGTAGCCACAGAGAAGTCAGGGAGAATAGTGATACAGTTGCCATTAAAGGAGACCCGGCCTTTCTCTCTAGCAGCCCTTAACACAGCCTGTGTCCTGAGTGCAGGAGTTTAATGAGCATTGCACGGGGAGGTGCCCCTACAGGAAGGGGGCGCAGGGGGACTCTGTGAGCCTGCTCGATAGCGAAAAGGGGGAGAATGTGGAGGCCCCAAATGTAGAGGATAGCCATCTTCCATAAACGCCTCAGGGGACTTGCCCTCAGCCCCTTGTGGAAATCCTAAAAAGCGTAAATTGTTTAGTTTCAGACGATTTTCTTATTCAGTGATTTTATCAATGGTGGCATCCTGGGCCCTATGCAGCTCCCTAACAGAGATCTGGAGAGGCCTGGTCTCATCTTCCAATTCCCCAATGCGTTGCTCTGCATTAGTCACTCTATGACAGATTTTGTGGACATCTTGCTTCAGAATGGAAAAGTCTATTCTAATAGACTCGATCTGTGTGGTCAGGTAATCATGCCTGTGCTGTATGGCCTCCATGATCTGAGTGAGAGTTGGCTCTGTGGGGGCATGCACAGTACGGTCCATGCTAGGGGAGCCAGGATCTGTGTTCTCCGGGGGAAATAATACAGGAGAGGGTTCCAGATCAATCGTGGGAAGGCTGTGCGACTTACCCTGCTCAGGAGCACGCTGTGCTGCTGCAGCTGCTGTAGAAGGTTGCTTGTGTCCATCCCCATGCTGCGAAGCGGCGCCATCTTGTCCCTGTGTGTGGAGCAGTGAGGGTTGGTGGAAACCCCGGGCTCCGTCTGTGACTGGCCTGATTTTTACTATCCGTTCGGTCTGCTGGTGTGCAGGGACGGATCAGGAGGCTCAGGGACACGGTTTAGGGCGTCTGGGTAGGCAGGATCACCTCAGGGTCGGTGCGGTAGGGAGAGAGTTCCGGCGGTGTGCGTCCTCACATCCCGGTAGTTGGCCATGCCCCCTTCGCGACCCTCAACTTTAACCAGATTCCCAGTAACGGCACTAGCCACACAGCCCCACAGTATGATGGAACCTCCACCAAATTTTACTGTAGGTAGCAAGTGTTTTTCTTGGAACGCTCTGTTCTTTTGCTGCCATGCATAACGTCCCTTGTTATGACCAAATAACTCAATCTTTGTTTCATCAGTCCACAGCACCTCTTTCCAAAATGAAGCTGGCTTGTCCAAATGTGCATTTGCATAACTCAAGCGACTCCGTTTGTGGAGTGTGTGCAGAAAAGGCTTCTTTCGCATCACTCTCCCATACAGCTTCTCCCTGTGCAAAGTGCGCTATATTGTTGAACGATACACAGTGACACCATCTGCAGCAAGTTGATGTTGTAGGTCTTTGGAGGTGGTCTGTGGACTGTTTTTGACCGTTCTCACCATCCTTCGCCTCTCCAATATTTTATGTGGCCTGCCACTTCTGGCCTTAACCAGAACTGTGCCTGTGGTCTTCCATATCCTCACTATGTTCCTCACAGTGGACACTGATAGCTTATATCTCTGCGATAACTTTTTGTAGCCTTCCCCTAAACCATAATGTAGAACAATCTTTGTTTTCAGGTCATTTGAGCTTTGTTTTGAGGCCCCCATGTTGCCACTCTTCAGAGGACAGTCAAAGAGAACAACAACTTGCAATTGGCCACCTTAAATACCTTTTCTCATGATTGCATGCTTCGGTCTAGGAAGTTCAAGGCTTAATGAGTTCAACAAACCAATTGTGTATTCCAATTAATCAGTGCTAAGTAGTTAGTTATTCAAATCAACAAAATGACAAGGGTGCCCAAATTTATGCACCTGTCTGATTTTGTTTTGATGCATATTGCACAATTTCTGTTAATCCAATAAACCTCATTTCACTACTGAAATATTACTGTGTCCTTCAGTTATTTGATAGATCAAAATGAAATTGCTGATCCAAGCATGTAAATTGTCAGGGGTTCCTAAACTTTTGCATACAACTGTATTTTCAGTCTTTTTTTTTCCTTAATACAGGGAATGCATTTAAAGTGGTTCTTAAATGCTATTTAAACTGTATTGAGCTGTGTTTTTAAAATGTGTGTAAACTCAATCACTAAATACTTATCAATTTCCAACTTCTACCAACAACCACTGTTCTCATAGTAAGGAAGCTGATTCATAGCCATGATATACAGCTGATACTAGAGTGGGTGCATGTAGACAGGAAATGACTGAAGGACTCTGGAGGAGATCCTGCACTGAGATAATGCTAGAAAGGAGGAAAACAGTATTTTATGGATAAAAAAAATCTGGTGATCCTCTCATGAGTCCTTGTTCAGGCATTACCTGTTTATTGAGGGACAGGTGTCACATTGTTCTCCTGCATTCTCATCCTATCACCATCAGGAAGGCAATCCATGGCAATAACGTAAAGGCACTGCTGGGGCAAGTGCATATAGACAGGGAGGTGGTGAAAGATGAACTGAGTTTGGAGGAACTGAGGGGGAAAAGGTGAAAACCGTATTAAAAAAACAAAATTTGCAATTGTCCATTATGGACAATGCTTTAGCAAAAATAAAATCACTCTGCTAGGGTTTAGATCTACTTTAATTCCCAAATAAATGTTCAGTTTAAATCAGGTGCATCACAACAAAAAGTGCTTAATGTCTTAGAGTTGTGTTTTTCTTGTTTGTCTAAAGCAGCCACTGCCTGAGTAGAAGCTCACAGCTGTACGTTGGGATCCTTGCATGCTGTTGAGAAGCAATGACCTTGTTGCAGAGCTCCAACACCCCCTACTGAATAAGACCTATAGCTCTGCAATCAGCAAAGTCCATGTTTCATGCTGATTGGAAAGACTGACTCAGCAGGGGGCATCTTGGACCTCTGCAATGGTGGATGGAGGAACCCCTACTGCAAGGGCACTGTATATTATGACAGTGGCTTCTGCTATTTGCAGAGCACATTGATCGTGGAAAATTTTCCAACCTGTGCTTTTGACTGATGAAATAGTTGATTTTTGTTGAGCAGGAGAGACCACACACTAATCGAAATTTGGCTAGTCTGTACTAGATCTGCTGAATTTCGATCAGTGTATGGCCAGCTTAAAGCAAAACTAAACCTTCATATTCTTTTCAGCCAAGGAAGCTGCCATCTTGGCCTCTGTTTGATCTGCAGCTGCCATGGTAATGCACATGTGATCAGTTATGACACCAGCCATTTGATGGTTTGACAGTTTGGTTGAAGGCAGAGGCAAATGTTACAGTAAGCAAGCCCAGCATGCTGGGAATGTAACTTTTTTTTTTTTTTTAAACTGTTACATCGATCCGTTTAGCTCTGCTATAATATTTTGCACATATTTAGTTTTGTTGCACCTGGAATGTACTGTATATATCTATTTTAAACTGAAAATTCAGTTGTAACAGGAGGCAACTCACCTACAACAGTATTGCTAAAGAGACAAATCACCTGCTCCTATGGCATGGTTTCCCCACGGATGACATGCTGCAGAATTTTATTCTCCAGTGAGGGAGCAGTAGCAGAATGAGGAAATGGTGCTTTCAGAGCAGCTTGGCCCTCTTTGATTCTTTCACTGGTCTTAAAGCGGAGGTCCGCCCGCCCCTTTAAAAATTAAGTCAGCTGCTGACTTTTAATTTTATTTTTTTATACACTTACCTGTCCTGGAGTCCAGCGATGTTGGCAACGCAGCTGATGTTTCCATCAGCTGTCAGGTGCTGCCGCCACCATTGCCGGTAAGGGAGTCCCTACTGGGCATGCGCCAAGCATGCTGCGCTCTCACTGGCCGGCAGAAGGGGAGGGAGGAGGGGCCAAGCTGCTCATGTACTTCGCCATGGCCTGGTCTCCCAGAAGTGGGGGTAGGATACCTGTCAAAGACAGGTATCCACTCCCCCCCCAAAAGGTGCCACTTTTGGTGTGGAATGCCACTTTAAAGTGTTACTAAAGTCATATTTTTTAAAATTAAAATAACAAACATGTTATACTTAACCTGCTCTGTGCAGTGGTATTGCACAGAGTGGCCCCCGGCAGCAATCTCGGCTCCTTCTCTTCTTTTTAGGACAACCATAGCCAGCCGCTGGCTATGGGGAGAGGGTAGTTTGCGCGCTCCCGGCCTGTGTGTCTATAGAGCTGCGGAACTTAGGGCTGCCCCCCACTTCCTCTTCACTGCATTTGATTGACAGTAGCAAGAGCCAATGGCTCTTGCTTCTGCTCACATTCTGTGTGAAGTGGAAGAATGGGGAGAACAGTTCAGCCGTGCACAGTTGTGATCTCTTCTCCCCCATCTTCCCCCTTCACACAGGGAAGAAGGGGCACAGAGAAACTGAAAACGTTTTTTACCTTAATGCAAACCATGCAAATACTGACTGGGAACACAGATTTTTAGAATCTTTTTTTTTTACTGTAGAATACACAGCGCTTGTTTACTTGCCTGTGTGTACAGGCAAATAGTAAACAATGGGCTGCATTTTAGATCAGTAAAAAAAAAAAAAAACCTGTATTGAGCTTTTTCAGGCTGCACTGTGCAAGAGGCCTTACACATATTTACAAATACTAGGGCAGAAGAAAACTAGGATCTTGTGCATAGCAGCCAGTAACCTTTCTCCCATAGTAAATGGTATCCTAACTTTTATACTACTGTTATGTATAAAAATACTTTTTTTTCTTCTGCAGCAGAGAACAGCTTAGTGGGCAGTCCAGACGATTGTACAGACAGTCCGGTATCTTCAGCAGAGGCTTCATACAGTTATACAGGTAACTCACTGAAAACGGACAGTAACTCTTCAGACCTTGGTTAAGAAAAAGTAATTTGTCAAGATTAATTAAGTATTGTAGAATTCGCTGTAAAGAAACTGATAACATTGGGAAAGACTGCATGTAGTAGGGAGGTAGGAGTAAGAGAGTAAGGAAAATAGCACTACATAGGCAATACTTATGTCCACTTTATCTCTCCCAAGATCAACTTAGTTTATTTAGCAATTTGTATCCCAAAAATATCTCTGCCGCTCATACTAAATGACAGACAAGTGAGATCTGATTGGATACTTTGGGGACCACAGAAGATTCTTTATATATATATATATATTTGTTTTTTTATTTTTTTTCTCTTACGTTCACTGACAGACGCAGCCCTTCATTGACAAGTGGGGTTTATGCACATCCTACTAGGAGTAGACTAGGCAAATAGAAAAAAAGCAAGCTGACCCCTCCCAGGGGGCCGTCCTCACTCCAGCATATAACCCCCCTGCTCTGTATAGCATATCAATTTTATTATGCCTAGTGCAAGGAGTTAGACCTGGTTCCCTGCTGGGACCTGCGGTTCCCCAATTTTTTTTTTCTTCTTTTAGCTTCTCAAGCTATCTGATGAAGACTGCTATCAAGTAGCCGGCTGGGGCATAGAGGATATCTCGAATCCTGGAATTTTCCCAGCACAGCCAACCGATGCGAGCTACCCTTAGCATTGGCGGGGTCCGCCGCATCGTACCCGTTCCGTGCGGGAGGCTAGTGGGTGACCCCCACTTGCGTCCAGTGACCGGGCTGAGCTCGCGTCCAGGGGCACTTGGCCTGCAGCATCCCTCCCCACCTGATGGGAGGAAGGTCTGCTACTGGGTGGCTACCCGCTACGCCCGTCGGAATGGTGAGTGTCCCCCCCCCCCCACCCAGGGTGCGAAAGGGGGGGGGGCTGGGCGTCTGACGGACTAGGCCGGCTGGTGGAGGGTTTTTAGGGCTACAGGTCCCCCTGCTTGTTTGGTCTGTTTCGCCCCCACCTACACATCCCTCCCCCCCCGCACTGCACCGCACCCCGCGCTAAGACCGCCATGCGGCGATCCGCCGCCATTTTGCCATAGCTGCAGCCATTTTATGGGCTATTTTGGCCTCTAGTGGTGGATCGGTGGCCATTTTGCCGTAGTCGCGGCCTGTGTGGACAGGCTTTGGCCTCTTGTGACCGCTCGGCGGCCATGTTTGATGTGCCTGTTGAAGAAAACATGCGGCTGATGCAGTTTCTACCTCTTTTCCTCTGGGACAGCATGGAAGGCACAGGGCGGCGAAGGCTCCTGACAGGCGGTTGAGCACTCCTACTGGGACGCAGCGCTTGAAGGGCACTTATGCACAGCAAGTATAGCTGGTCTTTCTGGGGTGTTGGTAGCGGTGGGTGCAGTCCTCCTGGGTATCTCCCGGTTGCTCTGTGGGGCAGTGGTGGGGCTGCATTGTGGGTGTGTCAGGGCCTATTGGCCTAGCAGTGTTCCGGTGGCGCAATGGCGACCTCAGTGGTCACGGGGACCCCCGTGGAGCTCTCAGATGGTGAACTGGAGCCCTCGGATGGTGTGGAAGACCAGGGGGCCCCGGTAGCGCGCGAGAGGGCGCTGGTGGCCTCCCTGATCACCAATATCCGTGCGTCTTTGCGACTGGACCAAGCCAGGGAGTCACAGGAGACTGCCTACGTTTGTGGGTCTTTTAAGCCACCTCGGTCCCCTAGGGCATATCCCTATGATCAATTTTTTAACCAGCTGGTCTATAAGGAATGGCAGCGTTCGCAGAATTCCTTTTCATTGCCCAAACGTTTCACTGTGCGCTATCCCTTTGTGGACAGTTTTGTGAAGAAGTGGGCATCCCCCGCAGTGGACCCTCCGGTGGCTCGCCTGAATAAGGCAACGACCATCCCCTTGGAGGGGTCTCCCTCTTTTAAGGATCTGGCCGATAGGCGGACGAAGGCGGTATCCAAGGCACTGTTCTTGGTGGCGGGGTCAGCCATGAGACCAGCTCTGGCATCGGCCATGGTGGTGCAATCTCTTACCGAGTGTGCACAATGAGTTGAGCTGCGGGTGCTCGCTTGAGGCGTCGTAGCGGGCGGACCATCTGATACAGGGTCTCCGGTATCTGTGTGACGCAGCTTTGGACCTGCTTCCCATGCTGTCTAAGATGTCTGGGTGCTGTGGTTACGCTGTTGGTCGGGTGACCACGCGTCTAAGAAGGCCCTCACGGATCTTCCCTTTCAGGGTGGCCGGCTCTTTGGGGCACAATTGGATGAAATCATTAAGGATTTCACCTGGAGGAAGAGTACCTTTCTTCCGGAGCCCAGGCGGCGGGAATTCCGCCGTAAGCAGGGTCCTGCTCCTTCGGGTCAGAAGAGGTTTTTTCGTGCGCCCGGTGCAGCGGGCAAGGGCTCAAGACCCGGCAAGTCTGCCTCGGGGTCCGGTAAATGGCCCTGGCAGCGCAAGATCGAAAAGACGCTCCTCCGCATGATGGGTTGCCCCCACCCGAGTCTCGGGTGGGGGGCCGACTTCTGGGGTTCGCAGACAGGTGGACTGCCCGCATTTCCGACCGGTGGGTGCAGGAAGTGGTGTCCTCCATATACAGGATAGAGTTCAGCACTCTACCCCCAGACAGGTTCTTCCCATCGAATTTGAGACTCCCTCAGGGGCGTCGAGAGGCTCTCCTAGGGGCTGTTCAGATGCTCTCCGAACAAGGGGTGATTGTGCCGGTACCTCCGCTGGAAAGTTTCCGCAGCTTCTATTCAAACCTCTTTGTGGTGCCCAAAAAGGGTTGGGTCAGGCCAGTTCTGGACCTTAAAAGCACTAAACCACTTTGTGAGGGCGCGAAAATTCAGGATGGAATCTGTCCGATTGGCCGTGGCCGCCCTGCACCAAGGAAACTTCATGGCGTCGCTGGATATCAGGGACGCGTATCTCCATGTTCCCATTTGTCCCCGGCACCAGCGCTTTCTGCGCTTTGCAGTGGGGGATCTACATTACCAATTTGTGGCACTTCCCTTCGGTCTGGCCTCGGCTCCTCGGTGGCTCCGGTGCTGGCGCTATTGAGGCGGAGAGGCATTGTGGTGGTAGCAGACCTTGACGACTTACTCCTGAGACCGGAGTCTGCTTCGGCCCAGGAGGAGAATGTGGCTATCACCATGGCCTCGTTGAAAGACTTCGGCTGGCTGATCAACCTGCAGAAGTCAACGTTGACCCCGTCCTGTCGACTGGAATGTCTGGGTCTGATTCTGGACACAGAGCAGGCGACGGTGTTCTTACCTCCGGCCAAGTTGCTGACACTGCAAGCAATGGTGCGAACCCTGCTGTCACGCCAGTGGTCCTCCCTACGGTTCTGTATGCGGGTGTTGGGGCTCATGGTCTCGGCCTTCGAGTCAATACCTTATGCCCAGAGTCACACTCGGCTCCTACAGTGAGCGATTCTGTCACGGTGGGACAAGTCTCCGCTGTCTCTGGACCAGCTGATCAGATTGGATCATCAGACCAGAGGATCATTGACCTGGTGGCTTCGGGCCCCAGCTCTAATGTTGGGAAAGTCGTTTCTCCCCCTGAATTGGTCGATAGTCACGACGGACGCCAGCCTATCTGGCTGGGGGGGTCCTGGGGCAGCTGTCTGCTCAGGGCCGTTGGTCGGCGCAGGAAGCCCACCTTCCGATAAATGTGCTGGCATTGAGGGCAATCAGGCTCTGCCTCTCCCACTGGATGGTAAGGCTGCGAGGACTCCCGGTTCGGGTTCAGTTGAACAACACCGTGGCGGTGGCGTACGTGAACCATCAGGGCGGAACGAGGAGCTCTGCAGCGGCTGCGGAAGCGGCTCTCATTCTGAGATGGGCAGAACTTCACGTGTCGGCAATCTCCACCGTTTACATTCCAGGCGTAGAAAATTGGCAGGCGGACTTTCTCAGTCGCCAGGCGCTGGATCAGAGGGAATGGTCCCTACATCCAGAGGTGTTCCGCCAGATTTGCCGCAAGTGGGGCACGCCAGACATGGACCTCATGGCGTCCAGGTTCAATCACAAGGTGCAGACCTTCGTGTGCAGAACAAGGGACCTGTTGGTAGCGCCTTGGGGTTGGTACCGGCTCCTGTACGCCTTACCTCCCCTCAAGCTTCTGCCGTGGCTACTGCGAAGGGTAGAAGCGGAGGGGATTCCGACAATCCTGGTAGCTCCGGATTGGCCTCGGCGCCCTTGGTACGCCGACGTGGTGTGCATGATGACAGATGTTCCCTGGCATCTTCCACTACGCGAAGATCTGCTGTCGCAGGGACCCATCCTGCGCCCTGCTTTACCCTCGCTGGCTTTGACGGCTTGGCTATTGAGTCCCAGGTGTTGAGGGATAGGGGCGTCTCTGACCCTGTGATCCCTACCATGCTTAAGGCACGCAAGCGTACTTCGCACAAGATTTATCATCGCACCTGAAAGGCCTATATTGCCTGGTGTGAGGCGGGGGGGTTGGAACCCCTGCTCTTACATTGTGTCCCAGGTCCTGGCTTTCTTGCAGCAGGACCTGGATAACAAATTGGCATTGAGTACTCTCAAGGGTCAGATTTTCTCTTTCAACGGGCTTTGGCGTCACATTCGTTGATACGTACCTTTGCACAGGGTGTACGCCATGTGGCTCCTCAGATACGGTCGTCTGTGGCGCCATGGGATTTGAATTTGGTACTTTCTGTACTGCAGAAACCGCCATATGAGAAAATCGGGGATGTTCCCTTACAATTGTTGTCGCAAAAAGTGGCTTTCTTGGTGGCCATTACATCCGCTAGGCGGGTGTCTGAGTTGGCAGCGTTGTCCTGCAAGTCTCCCTACTTAGTCCTTCATAAGGACAAGGCGGTCTTGCGACCTTCCCCTTCGTTCATACCGAAGGTGGTCTCCTCTTTTCACATTAATGAGGATATTGTTCTCCCTTCATTATGTCCGCACCCGTCGCAACCCAAGGAATTTGAGTTACATTCTTTAGATGTCGTGAGGGATTTGCGGGTGTATTTGGCAGCCACAGCTTCTTTTCGGAAGTCTGATGCGTTGTTTGTGCTGACAGAAGGCCCGCGCAAAGGGTTGGCAGCCTCGTTGGCTACTGTTTCCCGTTGGATTAGACAGACCGTGACCCATGCGTATACTGTTCGGGGCAAAGTCCCTCCTTTTCCAGTCACGGCTCATTCCTCCATGGCAGTTAGTACTTCCTTGGCTTTCAGACACCAAGTTTCGGTGTCCCAGGGGTGCAAGGCGGCTATTTGGGCCTTGGTGCATACTTTTGCTAAGTTTTACAAAGTTGATGTGTCAGCATCTGCGGATGCTGCTTTTGGCCGTAAAGTTTTACAGGCGGCGGTGTAGGCGCGGATGGCGCCTCCTGAGAGGATTCTGTTGGGTACAATTGTTGTTGTTTACCCACCCCTCTTGAATGACACTGCTTTGGGACATCCCCACTTGTCAGTGAAGGGCTGCGTCTGTCAGTGAACGTAAGAGAAAAAGGGATTTTATTAAGAACTTAC
>BLSH010015495.1:517879-538840 GCA_018402905.1 Glandirana rugosa
GACAGACGCAGCACCCACCCCTCTGTGTTGCGTTTGTACAGCTTGTTATAAACTGATATGCTATACAGAGCAGGGGGTTATATGCTGGAGTGAGGACGACCCCCTGGAGGGGTCAGCTTGCTTTTTTTCTATTTGCCTAGTCTACTCCTAGTAGGATGTGCATAAACCCCACTTGTCAATGAAGGGCTGCGTCTGTCAGTGAACTCAGAGAAAAGGATTTTACGGTAAGTTCTTAATAAAATCCCTTTTTATTACACACTATGTGTGTTTATTTTTGAATGACCTGTTGCTCTCAGATTTATGCACTTTACACGTTACAAAATAATGGTTTAATTAATTATGCAGGGGAACTTAAATCTAAATCTAGATCTGAATAATTTACTAAGTGCATGAAATTGGTAAAGCGTCTTTTCCTTTCATTTCATATATGAATGCAGGTATTGTCAGAATACAGTGACATTACAGTACATTTAATGCACACAGAGTCATTTTTTTTCTATGGCTCTTTATTTTTTACAGAAAAATCTCTTGAAAATCTTGTGTCCCGTCCAAGGTTGGAGTCTCTGAGCTCTGTAGAAGAGGATGATTATGACACACTGACTGACATAGAATCTGATAAGAACGTTATCAGGACAAAGGTGAACTAAACAGTACTTGGATTGTGAGCTCAAACGACCAGGGCCCCCTGATTTCTCCTGTATTGAATTATATTGCGACTGTACCGTCTGCCCTCATGTTGTAAAGCCCTGTGCAAACTGTTGGCGCTATATAACTCCTGTATTATAAAATTACTTTGGCCCGAAGGTTCACTCCGGAATAATAATCGCATAAGAACTTAAAGTGGTTGTTAAGCCACTGGCCTAGCTTTGTATATTCCAGTTTGTTTTCTAATCCCCCACCCTATTAGATTGTAAGCTCTTATTAGCAGGGCCCTTTTAATCCTTGTATTTTATTGTATTGCATCTGTATTGTCTCCCTTTTTTATTGTAAAGCGCTGCGTAAACTGCTGGCGCTATATAAATTCTGTATAGTAATAATAATCCTTTGTGCCCCTGTGTGTGTTTTATAAAAAAAAAAAAAGCCGTCCATGTCTGATTTCAGAGCGCCGCTTGGCGCCTACGTGACTGGCTGGCTCTCCCGATCTGACATCAAGAGCGTAAGGGGCCAAAAATCTCCTGCTGACGTCAGTCAAAAGGGGAGAAGCAGAAAAAAGGAAGCCCGCCGGTCTCGTGAGCGCCGCTCTGAACATAGGTATAGATGGCTTTTTTTGTTATAAAACAGACACGGGCACACAGGATTAGAAAACAAACAGGATAATATAAAGCATTAACAGTAATTTCAGCAGGAGGACTGGGGGGGGGGGGGAGGCCCTGACACAGAGCTAACAGGGAAGGGGGGAGGAGGACACAGGAGAGCAGAGCTGCGGATGACAACGGCACGTAAACTGACCCGGTGTCAGGGCTCAGCAGCCATGATGAACCGTGGTTAGTTCACAGGGGGAGGGCAGAGCCAGGCATTGCAGGTCATATGATACAGAGGTCCAAATGACACATCAAACGCACTGTGCTGCATAACCTGGTTTTAACCACTTCAGATCAATGCTATAGCCAATTGACTGCTGCAGCGCGGATCTGACGTGCCTGGAGGCCGTCAATAGACGTCCTACCCTTCTGCTCATGCCAGGCACGCTCTTGCCACCAGCAGCGGCCTCGATGTCCACTGGAGACCTGCGATCCCTTCACAGAGAGCCAGAACATGTTTACATCAGCGGTTCCCCGCTCTGTGAGAGGGGGGCATGATAGATCTACTGATCCCTATGATCGGGGTCAGTTAGATCTGTTATTTCCCTGTTAGCCCCGCCCGCAAACAGTTAGAACACACATAGGGAACACATTTAACCCTTTCACTGCCCCCTTAGTGTTAACTTCTTCCCTGCCAATGACATATATACAGTAATCTGTGTCTATTTTTAGATTTGATCACTGTATACATGTCATTGGTCCCAAAAAAGTGTCAAAAACGTCAGACATGTCCGCCACAGTATCGTAGTCCCGATAAAGATCGCCGCCATTACCAGTAAAAAAATAAATAAAAACTCCATGAACCAATGTCCATAGTTTGTAGGCGCTATAACTTTTGAGCAATCCAATCAAAATACGCTTATTGCAATTTTTTAATTTTTTTTACCAAAATTATGTAGGAGAATATATATCGGTCTAAGCTGATGAATACATTTTGTTTTTTTTATTTTTGGATATTATAGCAAAAAGTAAAAAATATTGTTCTTTTTTCAAAATCAACGCTTTTTGTTTGTTTATAGCGCAAAAAATAAAACCGGCAGAGGTGATCAAATACCACCAAAAGAAAGTTCTATTTGTGGGGAAAAAAAACGACGTCAATTTTGTTTGGGTACCACGTCGCATGACCGTGCAATTGTCATTCAAAGAGTGACATCGCTGAAAATTGGTCCGGGCAGGAGGGGGGTTTAAGTGCCCAGTAAGCAAGTGGTTAAAAGAACAGGATTTTTTTTTTTTTTTTTTTTTTTTTTGCTTTAAACAAATGCTTTAAAACATATGTAAACGCAAGATAAAAAAAAAATGATTGTAGCTTACCGCTCCATGTGATGGCTGCATTTGTTTGCATTTTTCAGGCTTATTTCCTTAATTTTCACCTGGTAATCTAGCAAACACCACACTTTCTGTCCTAGGGTGACAAGTCAAGAACAGCATTGTTCTCATTGGACAGAACTACAGAGCACCTTCCTCTTCTCCATAATATAGGAAAGATGTTCTGTAGTTCATGGAGTTAGCAAGTGCAGGGTTAAAGTGATTTAAACTTTAAAACAAATGCTGACAGGCAGGGTTTTTATGGCAGAAGAGACCCTTCTCTTCTGCCATAAATGCTTCCACCTTCCTGTCAATGGTAATGTACACTGAGCCATACATGTGCAGCTCAGAGTACATTATGGCACCCAGTCTGTGCCATGGTGATGTGACTGCTGTGTGCGTGTGCAGGTGTGATGTGTTCACAGGCCGGTCCAACTGAATAATCCCGAAAGGAACAAGAGGTGAAGATGGAGGGGCCACCCCAGTGCAGCGCTGGAAGAGCTCCCTTTGACAGACAAGTCTGACATAATGTGTGTAGACTAAAACCCTGTTTAACGCATACTATTAGGCTACTTTCACACTGGGGGGGTGTTAGTGGTAAAACGCCGCTAGTTATAGCAGCGCTTTACCAATATTCTAGCGGCGCTATGGCGCCGCTATGCAGGCGGGAGCAAGGCACTTTTAACCCCCAAGAAGGGGTTAACAAGGGGTTAAAAGCGTCACCACTCAGAGCATCCGAGGCGGTGTTCAGCACTGGGGAGAATGGGGGGGGTGGGGTTTCTGGCGCTGTACATGCGCTAATTTTTAGCACTGCAGCGCCTGAAAAACGACCCAGTGTGAAGGGGGTCAGAGACGGTTCAAATCGGCTGGTTGGTAAGTTGAGCTTGGAAATTTGTCTGGTTTTGCTTGATATGCATTGCCCTTCCAGTGCTCCTTGCTGTATAGGCCAGTTATAGATGAGGGCAGTGGCCATTTGTTTGAAGTCTGACATAATGTACTAGTATGCAGTACATACTAGCACATTATGACAAAGCTTTAGGGGCCCAGATAAAAACAAAAATCAAGTTTACTACTGCTTTAATAACACTAGTACTTAAGTCCGCAATGGAGTTGTTGCAGGGCCAACAGTTTTTGTTTTATTTTGCACTTTTTCAAACGGATAGAACAGTGTTTTCATTTGTATGTTTAACAGTACAAAAGTGAATAAATAGAAGTTTGATACTATACAATACTGTCATCCTACAGTATGTATTATTACTTTAAAGTGCATGTAAACCTTATTTATGTATATGCAGTATTGCATCATTACCTAATTTATATTTGTTATTTTATTTAAAAGTGTAAAAATTCTAAACGTGATAAACGTATGATGCCTGTATATTTCATTTTATTTCTTTTAGAAGTTTCTTTGTGTTTCTGACCTGGCTAGAAAGGACAAACGCGTGATGCGGAAAAAGTACCAAATATATTTCTGGTGAGGCCTACCAATATTTCTGTCACTTTATAACATATATAAATTATATTTAAATATATCGAAAACGTAATGGGCTAAGCCTTACCCTTATCTGCGTGCATCCATAGGCTTATCTATGAAAGTCTAAGTTCCAAATCCAGTTGCTATGTGATTCACAAGACTGCTAAAGTAAACAAAACTTCCTTTACCTTCCCTTATTGAGCAAAATCCTCCGTCATTTGTGTCTCACATACTCCTCCCTCCCATACCCTGCATCCTCCGTGGGAGAGTTTCAGCAACAGAGGCAGTGTTTATCAATTGAGGAAATCATGGGCAGGATAAAGTGTGGCCAGGTGCTGATTGACAAGCTACAGGCTTTTGAATCAACAGCGACAATGTTGGTATCCAAGCCTCCATTTTTTTATCCCATTGTAGTACAAACAGGTGCAGCCTACATGAGAGTGGCAACTCCGCTCTAAAGTCAGAGCTGTGCAGCAGCACTGCCACCCTATCAAGTAAACGGTGGAGTTTACTAACAGGATAAACTGATATTTGTGGAATTTCAGGAAGACGAAAAAAAAAACTGCAGACTCATTTATTTTTAAGTGCTGCAACACATTTTTTTTTAAATGGGAGGCCATAATTTTATGTCAAATGAAGTGGCCTTTAAAACATTTTAGGTAGGAAGGAATGTGTTTTCCAACAATGGTAACTGTATGATTTGATGCGATCCACCAGGTAAAAGTTCCATTCGCCAACCTTCCCCTCTCTTATGTTTCACAAAGATTTCATAAGAAATATAAGCCAATGACACTCTCCAAAAGGTGGAAACCTTATGAGTAATGACATTTTTGTATGGCGTCTTCGTGATGTAGGAGCGCTGAACCGTATTCGGCTGTGTTTTGGCAGAATAGGTGGTTTGTGGTCATAGAGGCTGCTCACCAGCAACTGTGGAGTCTTGCTGGACCCCCAGAGGGGTTCATTGAGGTTTTGAAAGGATGGGAGCACCACACCAGCTTGCACAGACTTTCAAAAGATTTTTTAGTATTATGGAAAAGCCAACGTGTTTCGGGGGCTCAACACTCGCATAAGCGGGGCACACACACAGGATCCCCAGAACACAGATGGCCAATCTCCAATGTTTAAAAAGGTGTTAAACAGTGATAACTGCCGGTGAGGTTTGAAATGGATAAGGGAAGTATCCATTAAATTTTGATCTAGAAAATGGAGGTAATAAGAGTAGATACCCAGGTAAAACCATAGCAAAGGGGATGTGTGCACATGGAAATGTGCTAGTAAAACTCAGACCAAGGTGAAAAGGTAGGTAAGTAGCGATATCTATGTATAGAAGACACTGTGACGAATTCCAATATCCATAAATAGTAGGAGCAATAGGGAAGGAATATGCGGTGGATAAAAAATACAGCACATTTGGCGGGAGGAGCACCTGGATGTTCAGCAGGGAAGTGGTGGCTTTTTATGAGCTGCTTGAAAGGTAAGCATATGTAGCCTTCATTTCGCATGTATGTATGTAGTACGTAAAAGTGACCCTGTGCTGACGGGTATACAATAAAGTGTCTTAAACAGACCTGGGGCACTATGTACAGCAATTTCTCTCCCTGTGTTGTTTTCCATGACTTTAGTTCGTTTTCCTGCTTTCTCAAACTTTTATTTTCTGTACAGGAATATCTCCACAATAGCGGTGTTTTACGCCCTACCTGTCATACAGCTTGTTATAACTTACCAAACGGTGAGAGCATTGAAAAAATGCACTTTGATTTTGTCAGAAAATACATAAAAAATGTTGCATTCATTAAGACTGGGTTGCATTATTTTTGCAGGTGGTGAATGTAACTGGGAATCAAGACATTTGCTATTATAATTTCATGTGTGCTCATCCCCTTGGATCTCTTAGGTATGTATCACATTCCTAAAATGACTCCGTTGTGACCTGCTTGATGAAGAATAGGCCATCTGAAATATTTCTGGTTCCATTTCAGAAGCTCCATTTGTCCACATTTGTGAATGTGTAAATTTACTAGATTTAGAGTTTTACAGCAAATTGTCAGATTTTGGATTGTTTAAAGAGGCTCAGTTACTTTGGAAAACATTTAAAAGTCGGCAGCTACAAATACTGCATCTGCTGACTTTTAAAAAAGAGACACTTACAAGTCCAGGGATCCAGTGCTGTCCCCACCCAAGCCAGTTCATTGCTGTTATTCAGGTCCTGGTACTGCCATGTTGACTGGGGGAAGCTGGCTGGAACTCCCTGTGGCTTCACAGCTAGCCCCCCCCCCCCCCCACTGCACGTTGATGAGCCACAGCCCACCCCCTAAATTGTTTTGCAACTTTCAGGGACCTGTGACGTGTCCCAAGTGGTTGCAGGCAAGGAAGGAGGATAGCGAACGTCTGCTGGCATCACCTAGGCAATTTCAGCAGAAGGGGAGTGGGGGGGATACCTGCCAAAGATTGGTACCCCCCCCCCCCAAAGAAAAAAAAGAGGAGGAAGGAGGAAAAACAGAGCTTCCAATGAAGTTCCACTTTAACCACTTCAGCCCTGGAAGGATTTCCCCCTTCCTGACCAGGCCATTTTTTGCGATACGGCACTGCTTCACTTTAACTGACAATTGCACGGCCATGTGACGCTGTACCCAAACAAAATTGAAGTCCTTTTTTTCCCACAAATAGAGCTTTCTTTTTTATTTTTTGGTTTACAAACAAAAAAAGACCGACCATTTTGAAAAAAAAAATTTTTTTTTTACTTTGTTTATAATACCTATCCAAATAAAAAAATATATAAAAAAATCAAATTTATTCATCAGTCAACATGTTTTTTCTTCTACATATTTTTTTTTTTGCGCAAAAGTTATCACGTCTACAAAATACGGGATAGATTTAGGGACTTTTATTTATTTAATTTTTTTACTGGTAATGGCGGCGATCTGCGATTTTTAGCGGGACTGCGACATTGCAGCGGACAAATCAAACCCCAAATTATATTAAATGCTCCCTGTCAGCATGGGGATCTGCCGTGTTTACATTGGCAGATGCCCATTCTGCCTCTGCACAGAGCAATCGCTGATCGCCGGCGGACATCGAGTCCGTGGGATCCACGGGAATGCTCCCACTTGCACGGACGGACGTACAGGTGGGTTGGTTCACGCAGGAGAGCCGATCTGCCGCAGTATATCTGCGTGAGCAGGTTGGCAAGTGGTTATTAAGGACTGTGTTCAAGGCCTGTTAAAAAAAAAAAAAAAGTATACAATGATGCGCATGTGTGAAGAAGATGCATCCATTGTATGGTTTTAAGTCCTGCCATAGAGTACCAAAACAAATCTAGACCACGTCTTGTCTAGACCACCCTTGTCTACGTGCAGCTATGGAGTGGAGAATGCCCAGATGATTGGCCCATACAGGTGACCGCTTCCTGGCAGGCTCGCACACATGAATCCGATACCAGTCCAAACACACTACAGATCATTATGGGAAATGATGTGAATTATTTAAATAGCACTATATCATGTTTTTATTTATATTTTTTATATTTAAAGCCTAAGCGTTTTTTTTTTATTAAGGTACATTATTATTATTTCAGGTACTTGTATAGCGCCGTCAATTTACGCAGCGCTTTACATATAAATTGTACATTCACATCAGTCCCTACCCTCAAGGAGCTTACAATCTAAGGTCCCTAACTCACATTCATACATACACATACTAGGGCCAATTAAGACAGGATCTAATTAAACTGCCAGTATGTCTTTGGAGTGTGGGAGGAAACTAGAGTACCCGGAGGAAACCCACGCAGGCACAGGGAGAACATGCAAACTCCAGGCAGGTAGTGTCGTGGTTGAAATTCGAACCAGCAACCCTCTTGAGCTGCTAGGCGAAAGTGCTAACCACTACTCCACTGTGCCGCTCATCAAAAATACTGTGTTAAAATATGAAATGCATGATTTTGAGCCAGAAGGTGGTGCAGTCAAGTTAGTTCTCCACCCTTTTAGCTTATTAATCTTTTCTTTCATGCTGTAAGCAAGTTTATTTTCTCTGTGTGGAAGCAGTGGTCTTCTGTGCAGAGATCCAGTACCCCCTGCTGATTATAGCTCTGCAATAGATAAAGCTCATACCCCCTGCTGGTTTTAGGGAGCTCCGGCTCTAATTCATCAGGGAGTGTGTCTCTTCCCCATCAAAAGATTTCCAGTCCTGACCAGTCTTTCTTTTGATTCACACTCCTGCAAATGACAGCACAGCCATGTCGTGGCCTCACTTCCACTGCAGTTGAGAAATTGATCAATGTCACAACCCATGTCTGTGTGGCAGTGGAAGTAGCAGCACACTTGGGTAATCCATATTTTGCTGGTCCTGTAACCATGATTCTAGTGCTAGATTGATAGAACTGTGCTGTGAAATAGAGCCTAAGTTGGCTCAAACTTCTCCAAATTTGAGATCGGCTGTACTGAAGTTTGCAATAAGCCAGTATAAAGACCTGTCTGGGTATTTACACTAGCTGAAATTACGTTTTGCCTTTAAATGCATACTGTACATCATTGTACGAAGTGGTGTTTTCTAATATATAACCAGAATTCAGCATTGTTTTCTTAATTGGCATAGTTGTTAAAAGATTGGCAATTTTCATGCAGATGCTGAATGTACAAATAACGGTTTTATAATCAATGTAAAGTATTCACTGCTTCAACATCAGTGAAGGTTTAGTTCAGGTCTGAATGTTTTTGCTTATGCTGATTGTTATTCGTTTATTATTTTTAGTGCGTTTAACAACATTTTAAGCAACCTAGGATACATCATGCTGGGGTTACTTTTCCTAATCATTGCGCTGCAGAGGGAGTTAAGTTATAACCGCAACCGCATGTACAACAGAGGACACCTGGAGGTAAGTTGTTTAACGTCGCAAAATAAATTAAAAAAAAAAGTACACAGTGTTGACATTTCAGTGTTTTAAGGGATTTAAAGTGTAACGTCAGCCAAAACTTTTTTCTAGTTTCAGGGCTCTTGCACACGGACAGGCTCTGCCTGCTCAGCAGGGAATCTGTCTGCTGATCCCCACTGAGCAGGCGCATAGCTGGTCCATGTCCGCTCCACTTATACAGAGCAGACATGGACACAGCCTGCTTTCCTGTATGGGCAGTCGGATAAACTGATCGGATGTTGGGGGGTGTAAATGGACACATGTCCATTTACATCCGCTGCTCCATAGAGGTTAATGGATGGTCTGATCGGGTCCGCCTGAAAAACTGACAGGCGGACCCAAGTGGTGTGCCCATGTGAAAGGGGCCTTAGACAGAAAATGACTTTTATACAGTATATTGCTGGCTGTACCCAGACAATTTCTTCTCACTTCCTGCCTCAAAAGTGAGAGGATACATTCCCAAAACTAGAGGATATTCCTCTTTTGACCGTTGTTACCGGGGCAGTTGTTCACTTTTAAGTGTTTTTCTGCATTTTTGTCCTAAATAAACCATCACAACCTTGTTTTATGCTTGTCCTGAGGTATGCGCGTTTATGAATCAGGAACAATTCAGACATTCACATACTTCTGGATAGGAATCATTAGTTTAAAGTGTTCGTTCTCAGTATGTCAACAATGTTGTATATGTGGTTTCATAATCAAATGAGCCTTCATTATACATCAGATGAAGATGAGATTACATTTACAACCATTCATACAGAAATCCTGAATATTTCAAATTGTTGTCAGACTTTTTTCTCAAAGTTGTGCTTTAAAGTGGAGCTCCACCCCAAAGGGAAAGCTCTGCTTGTCTGACTCCGCCCCACGGGTGAGGACACCGCTGGATTAGTGGACAGGTAAGTGTCCTAATATTGATAGTCATTAGCTACAGTTTGTGTATCTGCTGACTTTTAATTTTTTCTGAAGGAGCCTTGAGCTCCGCTTTAACATCTGATCTAGTCATTTCACCTCAACTTTATCTATTACTACAGGGAGTTCTCATTGTGTCCTTTTTTTTATTTTTTTGTGCACAGGAATGTGGGATTCCCAAACACTTTGGTCTTTTCTATGCCATGGGCACTGCTCTGATGATGGAGGGACTGCTCAGTGCATGCTATCATGTGTGCCCCAACTATACCAACTTCCAGTTTGGTTTGTCTTCATTCATTCATCTCCAGTATACAGACATTTTTTGTCTTCCCACTGAAACCTTTCCTGTCATTTTGTTGCCTAATTCTTCTTACAATTTTCCTTTCTTTGTAGATACTTCCTTCATGTATATGATTGCTGGTCTCTGCATGCTGAAGTTGTATCAGAAAAGGCATCCTGATATTAATGCCAGTGCATATAGTGCATATGCTTGCCTAGCCATTGTCATTTTCTTCTCCGTCCTCGGTGTGGTATGTACATGGAAAAGTCTCATTTTCCTAAATTCACTTTTTTTCAGTTTAGCTGACATTATGTGAGTTTCCTCAAAGAATATGCATATGATGTATACAGTGTGTATATATATATATATTGATAGATGTAGATGTAGATGTAGGTAGATATATAAATATATATATATATATATATATATATATATATATATATATATATATATATATATATACATACATGCAAACTGCACAATAATGTTTTAAACCATTAAAATATGACATTTTCTAAATTAAACCAATGGCAATTGTGTCTTTATTTTTTTTTAAATGGACTCTGTTGTCATTTTAAAGATAGTTCCTCATGTTTGCTGGTATAACCTACTCTAGAATTTTGGGTGTGTGCGGTATGCCCTTGTCCTCCCCCTCAGTGGCCAGGTTTACCTGTAAATCCCAACTGTCGTTTTGACAGCCAGTTTGCTATGACAGGAGCAGATCATTCTTCTGCTAGATAAACTGATACTAGCAGAACAGCACACAAGATGTACAATGTAGTAATATGATTTTTCTTCACTGTAAATACTGTGGCTTATATGGGTAACCTTGTTTTGCATATGTCAGTTAAAGGAACCTTGCAAGTTAAAAAAAAAAAAACACAACAAACAAAACTGTGTCCCTAATTAACCCTTTGGTGATTAAAAACATTTTAATTCTTCATTTTGTTACATCTTTTGTGCCACATTTTTTGGAATCCATAGAAAATTAAATAAGTATGTATGTATATGTTCCACCTTTTGCACATTACATGTAACACTCTTATTTAGGGTGAAACATGGTGAAAATGGGATCTTCCTAACTTGCTATTCATCATATTTGCCACTGCCCCTGGGACAAAAACGGATGGGCAATCCAAAATGTTAAAGTTGTCACCAAACTGGACCATAGGGAACTCTTCAAGTGGGAGAAACTATTCAGGACACCGTTGTCACGGATTTGGCTTTCATGTGTGCTGTGGGATTCCCCCACAATAAATATTTGTTCATTTTGTCTAGGGAGGACACAAAAGCAACTATAATTACCTTATTCCTCCCAGCTTCACCCTGAGGCCACTTCTTTTCACCACTCTGTTGGCCACTGACACTCCAGCACCATCACTTACAATGCAGGACCTGCATTCTTACATCATACAGTATATCACAAAAGTGAGTACACCCCTCACATTTTTGTAAATATTTTATTCTACCTTTTCATGTGACAACACTGAAGAAATGACACTTTGCTACAATGTAAAGTAGTGAGTGTACAGCTTGTATAACAGTGTAAATTTGCTGTCCCCTCAAAATAACTCAACACACAGCCATTAATGTCTAAACCCCTGGCAACAAAAGTGAGTACACCCCATAGTGAAAATGTCTAAAATGGGCCCAAAGTGTCAGTATTTTGTGTGGTCACCATTATTTTCCAGCACACATGCTTGGCCGGTTCATCACCTTTACCATCAGCTTCTTTAGCAAGGCAGTGGTCGCCTTGGAGGTGTGTTTGGGGTCGTTATGTTGGAATACTGCCCTGTGGCCCAGTCTCTGAAGGGAGGGGATCATGCTCTGCTTCAGTATGTCACAGTACATGTTGGCATTCATGCTTCCCTCAATGAACTGTAGCTCCCCGGTGCCGGCAGCACTCATGCAGCCCCAGACCATGACACCCCCACCACCATGCTTGACTGTAGGCAAGACACACTTGTCTTTGTACTCCTCACCTGGTTGCCGCCACACATGCTTGACACCATCTGAACCAAATAAGGTTACCTTGGTCTCATCAGACCACAGGACATGGTTTCAGTAATCCATGTCCTTAGTCTGCTTGTCTTCATTAAACTGTTTGCGGGCTTTCTTGTGCATCATCTTTAGAAGAGGCCTCCTTCTGGGACGACAGCCATGCAGACCAATTTGATGCAGGGTGCGGCGTATGGTCTGAGCACTGACAGGCTGACCCCCCACCCCTTCAACCTCTGCTGCAATGCTGGCAGCACTCATACATCTATTTCCCAAAGACAACCTCTGGATATGATGCTGAGCATGTGCACTCAACTTCTTTGGTCGACCATGGCGTGGTCTGTTCTGAGTGGAACCTGTCATGTTAAACCACTGCATGGTCTTGGCTACCCTGCTGCAGCTCAGTTTCAGGGTCTTGGCAATCTTCTTGTAGCCTAGGCCATCTTTATGTAGAGCAACAATTCTTTTTTTCAGATCCTCAGAGAGTTCTTTGCCATGAGGTGCCATGTTGAACTTCCAGTGACCAGTATGAGAGAGTGAGAGTAATGACACCAAATTTAACACACCTGCTCCCCATTCACACCTGAGAACTTGTAACGTTAAGGAGTCACATGACACCGGGGGGAGGGAAAATGGCTGATTGGGCCCAATTTGGACTTGTTCACTTAGGGGTGTACTCGCTTGTGTTGCCAGCGGTTTAGACATTTAATGTCTGTGTGTTGAGTTATTTTGAGGGGACAGCAAAATTACACTGTTATACAAGCTGTACACTCACTACTTTACATTGTAGCAAAGTGTCATTTCTTCAGTGTTGTCACATGAAAAGATAGAATAAAATATTTATAAAAATGTGAGGGGTGTACTTACTTTTGTGAGATACTGTAAGTGTGAACCCTGAGGGTCTGCCCACAAACCAGAGCATTGGCAAGAGGAGAACAAAGGAAAAAGGTAAGTATAGTTGCTTTCTCTGCTCTTCCTAGACAAAGACATAATGAAAATTTAACCCTTGCAGTGTTAGAGAGAGAAAGGGTAATTTTTGCAGATTTTGCACCTAAGGAAAGCTGGCCATAGAAGTAGTTCAAAAGATTTAGTTTGCTTTTAACATTTGCTTTTGGAATGATTGGACTTTAATGAATGAAAACCACATAAAATGTTAGAAATGTGTTTGTTAGAGGAAAGATTTCCATCTTGTTCCTTCAAATGTTCTCCTCACTGCAGTTGAAAACAAACCTTTATTTGACCCACTAATGATTAGAAAAACTAACACATTTTCTTAGAGCATTCTTTTCCTAAGAATTTTCATTTGAATTTCTACCCATCTATGGCCAGCTTAACTCGGCAGCACCTTTTCCTACACACATTCTGCATATTTTTGTAAACTTCAGCACATACAGAGTTGCCCTTTTTTTGCCACCCAGTAAAATTTATAGGAATGCAAATACTGCCAAGTGATCTCTTGTAAGTTCTCAGTTTTTGTTGTTTCTTTTGTTGTACTAGGTATTTGGGAAAGGAAATACCATTTTCTGGATTGTATTTTCTGTGATCCATATAGTGTTTACTCTGGTTCTGAGCACCCAGCTGTATTATGTGGGTCGCTGGAGACTAGGTAGGTAATAGACTACTTGACAGATGAGCCTAAGAAGATTTACATTACCCTGTGACTTTAACTCTTCTTTCTAATCAATTCTATGTTTACTCTCCTCTAACCCATCAGATTCTGGAATTGTTCGCAGGATCCTTCAGGTTCTTTACACAGATTGTGTCAGACAGTGTAGCCCCCCAATGTATGTGGTAAGTGCTTCTATGTTTTTAGGATAGGGTATGCATTTCCATTGTCCAGTTTTATTTCTATGCTTAGATATAAGAAAAAAATCCTGCACTTGGGCTGAGAGATAGTGTGAAAATCTAAAATATGCGACTCCGCAGATAGGTTTTTGGTACAACCCTCTAGTTAAAATGAATCATAAAACTGCAGCGCAAAAAGTTCACACATAAAAGTCCTATGCAAAGAAAAATCTTGAAAATCTTGAACGGGGTCCTGTGTGTTCAGCAAAGAGCCCACCACCAGAGGCACCACCACACCAAACTCCTTACCAGATGTCAATGACCCCCTATTACAGAGGGTCAGAAAACGCCTTGGTATAATATGCTCCCGCAAAGGACTTTGTCTCAGATATTCAGGTAAAGAGGCTCCACATCAGCACAATCCTCAAAAGGTTCAGGCTCGTTCATGTAAGGAACATAAGCGTACAATAGTGCAGATGGTACAAACATGGGTTTTAATAATGAACTAAAAACAAGTGGTTACTCACATTTGTGTGATAAAAAAGCGCATGGAAACACAAGTACGAATGCCTCTCCTGGGTACACTGCATGAACGGTCCGGCGTCCAGGAAGAGAGATGGCGTCCGCGATTCAGCTTGTCCGGTCACGTGCAGAACGTACGTCTCCTGGCATCCACCCAACGCGTTTCGTCATCCGCTGACGTCGGCGTCACACCCCCGACGACGTCAGCGGATGACGAAACGCGTTGGGTGGATGCCAGGAGACGTACGTTCTGCACGTGACCGGACAAGCTGAATCGCGGACGCCATCTCTCTTCCTGGACGCCGGACCGTTCATGCGGTGTACCCAGGAGAGGCATTCGTACTTGTGTTTCCATGCGCTTTTTTATCACACAAATGTGAGTAACCACTTGTTTTTAGTTCATTATTAAAACCCATGTTTGTACCATCTGCACTATTGTACGCTTATGTTCCTTACATGAACGGGCCTGAACCTTTTGAGGATTGTGCTGATGTGGAGCCTCTTTACCTGAATATCTGAGACAAAGTCCTTTGCGGGAGCATATTATACCAAGTTATTTCTATGCTTGTCAGTCATGTTAAGGTTGACTAATAGTAATTAACTTTGGCAGAAGACTGCCCCACTTTTTCTGCAGAAGATGCAGGCTCCCTCCTGAAGTGATAGTTGTTATTTTGTCCTGTAGTAACACAGGGGTTGCTATACCAAGACTGAAAGAGTGCAAATTCTGGTGCAGCTCTGCAGAGAAACAAATCAGCTTCCATTTTTTTGGTCAAAGCTTAATTGAGCAAGCTGCAGTTAGAAGTTGATTGGCTACCATGCACCGCTGCACCAGATTTTGCTCTCTCCAGTTTTAGTAAATCAACCCCACTGAGTCATGTTTTAATTATTTTGGGTGTGCACATCTATAGTTTGAGCTTAGACCCTGTCAGCAGACCCCAATTTTTATGAAAACCTTGCAGCAGTAGATAAGCACTTGCACCTCACAGCAAACCCGTGAATGCGACAAGGTGCTTGGTATTGTCTTTGTCAGCCAGAAAGCCCTGTTCTGTGTGCCTCTCTGGAACTAGTTTCTCTTTGTTACAAGGAGCTCAGCTTCTATAATTTCAGGAAGACCTTCCCACCACCATTCCTCTGTCCAATAAAATTGCTGCGCTGCTTTCAAAATTGGGATAGAAGTGAATTGTGCTTTATGAGTACAGGGCAGAATATAACGGAACACATCAAACATGAATTAAAGTGCATTGTCCTTCGCATCATCTTGCTTGGCTTATATTAACAGATAACTTTAAAGTGCTTGTAAACTGTTTTTTACCTAAATGAGTTATCTGTATTAAGGTAAAAAAAAACTCCCCACTACCTAATCCACCCACACCCATCACTAAACACTTACCTGACTAAGTCGTTGAGCCAGCGCTGTCCCAGCTGTAACTAGGGTTGCCACATCATCCCTTTAATCCAGGACACATATAAATTGCCCAGGTTCTTAGGCTAATTTAATGCAGATGAGGCGCCAAATGAGTTTAATTACCACCTTAATCAGCCACAGAACCTGTGTAATTAATATGTGTCCTGGATTAAAGGGATGATGTGACAACCCTAGCTGCAACATCCTGCTCTCACAAGAGACAGTGAGAGCAGCAGGAACCAATCTAACTCCCATGAGTAGGGAGCGGGGTTGTGGCTTATCAATGCTGTGTGTGTCTATAGACGCAGACAACCTGTGCGCCCGCATGTGTGCCCCCTTTGCACCTAGCTTGTTCAGGTGGCACCTGCAGGAAGGAGGAGCAGACATCAGTGAGGAACTGCAAAAGAGCAAGTGAGGGACTACTCGGTGCAATATAGTTGCACAGAGCAGGTAAGTATGAAATCTTTTTTTATTTTAATAAAAAAAAACATTTATAATCACTTTAAGGATATGAACGTAATGACTGGTGATAAAATTATCACAAATGACCATAGCAGCCATGAGATACATTCTACACAGATTCAATGCAAAATAAATATTTAATGTCTCCTGTACATGCTTCCCATCTCCTGTCCCTCTGAGTAATTAAGATCTACTTTTCCCACTTCTTTCAGGACCGCATGGTGCTACTTGTCATGGGAAACATCATAAACTGGTCTTTGTAAGTAAACACTTAGTATGGTTTATAAGTATAATTACAATTGTTTGATTCGCCTTCACTTTTACCAGATTTTTTTTTTTGTGGTTCCTCATACTTGTAGCCGTGCAATCCGTGTGGTAAAAATGATTTGAATAAAAAATATTTTTTCCATTATTAAATGTAAAATATCATTTTACACTAGTAAAATGGATAATACATTGCCCTTGCCTTGCCCTGCCCTTGCCCTGCCTAATGACTAGTACATTTTCCTTAGCAAATGTAAAGCTTCACTTTGTAAAGAATACTCAGACATGTGCAAGGAAAATAACAAAAACTGCATTTTTGCTTGCACATGATTAGATGATGGAAATCAGCAGAGCTTTACCACATTTACTAAGCTCTGGGGAAAATGAGTGCAACTGCATGTGAAAAGTGCACAGTCTATTTGCCTTTAGTAAATCCACCCTTTATTTGTAGATCTATGGCTTTCTCTATAAAGCTGGGATTGAGGCTGCTTGTCGCTGGCAAATGAGCTAGTTTAGGTGCAGCCATTATTCTCCATGACCTTGCCTGGCACATGCCCAAATGTACAGTCAGATCTGTGCAGGCTTAACTTTTTACACAATCCCAGGTCAGATCAGGGAAGAGTGACATGCATGTGGCTTGCATCTAAGGTACCCGATTTGCATCAATACATTATATTTTAGTGATGAGGGGATTTTGTGAAATGGAGCCCCCATCAGTGAGAGTGATGCCCTAATTGAAGGCCCCCTCCCTCTAACCTCCCCAGCCCTAAAATCTTTCCCACAGAAATAGTTTTAAGTTTTGTGTTAGCATGAAAAATGTGTCATTAGAGCACAGTACATTCATGTGTTACTGCTTGCTTAGTAGTGGCGCTAGTTGTAGGGGTGAGATAATGCAGAGGAATACTTGCCTTATTTTTTTCTTCTATGGCAGCTGGCGATTTTCTTTGCTTTCGCTCTAATCCCAGAATGTGGGCTTCCCTTTGATGCCATTATGTACAATGCAGGGCCAATAGTTACCGGTGGTCCTGCTTAGTACATGATGCAGCAAGGTGGTGGCCTTACAACCAGGTGAAGAGGATTGGCTTGGTGGGACCAGTCATTTATCCCTTCCTAAACAAAAAAAGACATAATTCCTGAGTTTACCAAGTGAGGGCACTCTAAGTTTTTGCTGTTGACTGGAGTTCAGCTTAAATCATTTTCTTATTTTACCTCATCATTGGTATTGTGGGTCTTTGCAGTACTGTACTCTCTGCCTGTACTTCTATCTGGTAATGTATGTGTTTGCTTTGTCTGCAGGGCTGCATATGGCCTTATCGTACGTCCTAATGATTTTGCCTCATATCTTCTTGCCATTGGAATTTGTAACTTGTTACTATATTTTGCCTTCTACATTATCATGAAGGTAAGAAATGGAACACTGAGATGGTTTGTATGATGGTGTGTGCTCTGTTCCTTGAGATAATAACTTTACATTTATGTACATAATGTATTTTGGAAAGTTCCCTACTTAGAATCCTAGTGTATAAATCACACAATATGCGTAGTTCTCTTCTATGGAGCTGTCTGTACAGCAACTTTAAATTACAACTTTGATTTCAAAAAGATGGCCTCTGTAACTGACTACCAGTAGATATCCCATCTACATGCCTGCGTAGGACAAATTAATCAAGCTATGAATCTGTGAAAGAGATGTGCGGTTTGCTGCTCAGATTAGGCTCTGCAGAGTAAATAAAAAAAGATCTAACCATGTAAATTCCATCTCGTTTTAAGAACTCTAACTTATATTTGCACTCAGGAGATATAATAATAACTTTAGCATCTTGAAAGATTATACAGAGCTAATGAACCTCATCTACCAGGCAGAGGCATCTTTCTGGACAAAACTAGCCAGCATTAGAAAATGGTGGTTGTTTGCAGGATCTCAGAACCGTAATGAAAGAATCTATAATAAACTGGGTTGAACTGAATGGACTTGTCTTTTTTCAACCAGACTAACTATGTAACAGTTGATAACAGCCTACAGGTGTCTTTTTTTTAACAGAGTAGGAGCTTACTTCAATTTCTCTTTATATAATGTATATATTTTTTGTTTCTTTTTTCCTAAACTTAGCTACGCAGTGGGGAGCGTGTACTTCCTGCCCCGCTGCTTTGTATCATCTGCACGTCTGTGGTTTGGGGATTCGCTCTATTCTTTTTCTTCCAGGGGCTCAGCACTTGGCAGGTAAGCATAGAATGTATCGGGCACTCGAGCTGGTAAAAAAAAAAAAAAACATATAAGAAAGAGGTGAGAAATACAGAGGAGGCTCAATACAGGGATTAACAAAGTGGGGCAGATGTATTAAGATCATCAACCCATAGGGCTGCGTCTTTTGTAGCAGAAAAACTGTGGTGTTCTCTGCCCCGTTTGCACTTGCGCACTGCAGGGTTTTGCAGAAAACAACATGTCTGCATTTTTCCTCCCTGCTTCAAATCAGTTTGTGTGACCCTGCCTTTCTGTGAGCTGCCATGTAGAAGAACGAATGGAATGTTACTTTGTAAAAATGCAAGGCATCATGCCCCAGCTGCGGTCACTACCCACACAGAAAAACTGAACTTTTCTCTTTGCGGGTAGGGTGAAGCTGCCCTTGTAATAAAGCACCCGAAACTGCATATTTTACAGCCCTTAAACCACCTTTTTTTTAATCTTCCCCCAGCAGTTTGAGTATGTAATATACTTAAATTGTTTCTAAACCCAGGATCCTGCATTCACTATATCTGGTCTCCCACAGTACATGGAAATGCAATCATTTTAGTAAATATAAACTGCTAAATACTTTTTCTCATTAGCAGTATATAGGAGTCTTGTGACTTCTATTGGTGTCTGATTAAAGCTTGCAGGAGGAGTTATTATTCTCCTCTGACTTTCCTGTCAGGATGCAGGACCCCTGACCCTCTGTCTGGACAGCACATATTTGCCCTATGCTGATCACATGCGCTCAACCAAGAAAAAAAAAAACTCTCTAGCAATACACACCAAACTGGGCATGTGCAGCTTGTCCCCAAGCCTCTGTACTATCAGGAAATATACTGGGGACAGGGGAAGAATGGGAGAATCAGAGGAGACTGGATCAAGCAGCCTTTTTACACAAAGCAGAGGATTAACCTCTTAGGTTCCACAGTGAGTATAACAAGTATGCTTTACTGCATAGACGGACTGATTTTACTGTTGTGGGTTTAGTAACACTTTAACCAAAACAGTGCTGTCCAGATACCACTGTGTGGTACGTTCATCACCACGCATACTGTGGCTTCTTCCTAACTCTTTCTTTGTCAAAGGTTTTATTGAATTAACAAAAAGGAGAGTTACAAGGAAATAAGCATAAACATAAGGGCATAGGACTGATACACAAATCCGCTAAAATATATGTAGGGAGGGTCTAGACTTATGACTGGTGATAAGTTTCAGTGATGATACAGATATTAAATGAGCCATTGAACTGTACGTAAAATGTTAGCTGCCAGGGCATCTGATAATATATAATAGCCAACGACAAATAGGACATAGCCCACCGCCCCAATAGGGAACAAGCTGCGGTGAGCCATGTACTAAAGTTCGAAAGACCAAAGGGGGGGACACTGCGCGGGGGGATCAGCCAAAAGCTACAGCTGTAGGGATCAATATAGGTGAGAAGAGGATGGGTGAGGCTTTAGCCATGGGTTTCCGATTAATCTTTATGGTGGGAGTGTAGTGGCTTTATCTGGATCGTTTAGAGGCTTATAACCCCCACACAGTGTGACCCAAAAAGGAATCATACAATATTCACATGTCGATCAGAGCTTGGATAGCAGAATCTTCAAGGCAGAGCTGATGCCAGCGTTGAATGGGCTCTGCCCTCAAGGCTGTAAGTCAATATGTATGCAGTCCATAATAAAAAAAAGGGGAAGAGGGAGGAGAGACATGAAGGGAGGAAAGACAAAGTGAGAGACCGAGGAGAGCTAGGGGAAGAGAGAGGAGGCGGAAAGGGGAAAGGGAGTGAGGTAATATGGAGTGAGGGAAAGGGGAAAGGCGGAGGAGAGAGAAGGGGATCGAGAGGAGCCAGAGAGTGAAACAGAAAGGAGGGAAGTACAGAGAGGAGGGAGAAGGGGAAAAAAAATAATACCTGACGTATGTATAACTGAATGTCGGAACTCCCGTCTCGGGTAAGTTGCGACCGTAGTCGAGACGGAACTTCTAAGACGATAGGTTCGAGACTAGCTGTACACTTATAACATACTAAGGAAAAACCCAGTGTGACACACCCCCAATATTCGGAGATTTGCTAGGTCTATTTCGGTGATGTGAGGGTGGTATTTCTAATTAGCCTTTGGGTA
>BLSH010015495.1:542686-553457 GCA_018402905.1 Glandirana rugosa
CGTTTCCAAATAGGTGAAGCGAACGGAGAACGGGAATCCCCAGTGGTAAGTAATTTTGTGCTGTTGCAGGGATAGTAGAAGAGGCTTCAAAGTTTTCCTCTTAGCAATAGTAATAGGCGAGAGGTCAGGAAAAAGTTGGTAAGAGATACCTTGGAAAGTAAGGGAGTCCTTTCCTCTTGCGGCTGCAAGCAGCTGTTCCTTTGTGCGGTAAAAGTGGAACTTTGCTATAATGTCCCTTGGGGGGCCATTCTCCTTTCTAGGGGCTAGGGTGCGGTGGATTCTATCCATTTCCAGCCTTTCCACAGGGATGGCCGGTTGCAGCTCCTGAAATAGTGCTGTCATTGTGGCTTGTAGGTCTATGACCCGTTCGGGGATCCCTCTGATCCTGATGTTGGACCTCCGGGCCCTATTCTCAAAGTCCTCTAGCCTGGATTGCAGCATAGAGTTTTCCTCTTTCAGATTCTCAATCTCGGCTGTGTTGTTTTGTATGCAGCATTCCATGTCATCAGCTCTTACCTCAAGTTCAGCAGTTCTCATGCCCAGCTCCCTGATCTCCTTGGTGAGTTTGTCAGTTATGTGATCAGAGGTCTGCTTCAAGGCCTTCTGCAGCATAGCTTCAAACCTGGAGAACATATCAGCACGCTTTACCGTGTGTGTGCTACCTGCATCGGATCCCGATGTTGAGTCCATGTCTCCTCCGCCTGAATGCTGAGAAGAGCCTGGCGTTTGTTTGTGAGAGCGGGGAGTGTTCGGCCTTGTAACAGGTGCCGGCGCCATCTTGGATCCCTGGCGAGATAGAGCATCGCGGATATTCCGCGACTTTATCTTCTGTTTGGAGGATCCTAAAACCATTCTGGTTGTTCCCCCAGGGTCTGTGAGGGTTCCGCTGTCGTTGGGTAGTAGAAACGGGGTCCCGAGTTCTTTCGTGCCCGCGGTCTCGTGTCTAGCTGGAGCGGAGCTTCACACGTGCATAACTGCTCGGTGCCGCTGCGCGCATGCGCCCCCCTTCCTAACTCTTTCATGCTGTATGGGCACACGCATGCATCAGTCTTCAATGGAAAGTCCATTTATTAGCCTTATGTTAAATGTAAAGCAATATAAGCTGAGTTTCTAAATACATATTCTGTCTATCGTGATTTTCGAAAATGCACAGCTGATCCAGAGATGTAATATAGGCAGCTGAAGTTATGCTAAAATTTCAGCTGTTTCTTTAAAAGTTGACCTTGGCTGCTATATGGAGCTGACAATCATAATAGGCAAGTATTTATTTTCTATGAGTGTTTTCTTAATCCAGGGGCCATAAGGGTGCATTCACACTTGCAAATGCACCCCGCTTGCAATTATACATGAGAACGATTAAGAGATGACATGTAACTTTTTATGCAGCGGTCACAAGTGAGTGATTGACCCTGGATGCAGACAGTCTGCATGCAGAGCTGATCACTTGTATGTGATCGCAGCATGAGAGATTACATGTGAGTGGTCATGATTAGATGCAGGAGTCGGCAGCCTCCCATTGCTTTCAATGGGGCTGTCTCTCCCGGCTAATCGCAGAACCCCCCACCCCCCCTTTCTCCTCTGGGGTTCTCCCATATAATCACAGGCAGGGTGCATTTGCAAGTGTGAATGCACCCTAATGCGGCATTTTCCTGATTCATTTTACCCAGTGGAATATATGCTGTACATTATCAATGTCCACAGCAGTATTCCATTTTCAGCTACATCTTATGAAGATATCAAACACTGGAACTACAGCATATTTATTCCACTATCATGTTGTCTCTTTGGTTAGATCATATTTAGGGAATACAGATACTCCTCATGTAATGACTTACCTGTTTAACAACCACTCAGACTTAGGACCAGCTCTCTCCACTTAAACGACGCATTATACATCATTGTATTGTACAGTACAGTACAGAATTTTCATTTGTGTTCTGTACTTATGCAAGTTAAAACAATGTTATTGAGCTGGAGTTTTGTGTTTAGACCTTTTTTCACAAGACAGTACAGTACAGTAGTTAAGAATGCTTAAAATATTGATTATTTGTGGCTCCTCGTTTAACAACCAATTTGTAACGACCTGGTCATTGGAACGGAACCTGGTCGTTAAGTGAGGAGTATGTGTAGCTAAAAACACAGTTTCCTGTTGGGGAGATTTACCTTAAATTCCTGGCCCAGAAACACAACAGGAAGTGTGAAAATCTTCCCAATGTGAAGGATAAAAACCCTTTAAATTTTTTTTTTTACTATGAGCCTGCAGAGAATTGCACCCACGATCAGCAGATCGCGGGAGCAATGCAGGGCTCTTGCACACAGTCTGTGTAATGTCTGCTCGTACCTCGTTACACACTGACAGACTCCTGAACCCCGGTTGTTCATTGAGAACTGCAAGCCGACAGCCTCAAAGGCTGTTGGTACTTGTAGTTTTCACATTCACAGAACTCTGTGAATAAATGATGCGGTTGGGCAGGAGCAAAGCTTTTTTTAAAATTGTGACAGTGAGCGGGGGAAGAAGATCCCCCGTTTGTTGTCAAAACAGGGGTTGGGGGAGGGGGCAGTGCAGAAGCAGCTACATCTGTAAACCTGTTATATGTTACACCCTGAATATGGCCTTGACCTTTAAGCACAATTTACACCTTAATGATGTGTCTTGGTTTGAACCATGTGCCAATCTTTTTGTTTTTTCTTTTAGTGTAGCCTGCAGCAAATGAGAAAAAAAAAAGTAAAATAGTTTTATAGATTTCCAATTTCTATAACCTTTAAAATGAGCAAACAGTGTGACATGGCAGTGAGGAAATCAAATTATTGGGTGTGTTACTAGAGGGACCACCAGCAGAAGAAAGGAGGTCCAGATTCTTATTTTTTAGATTTTATATTTGATTTTATTTAGCATACTGTGTCCAGTTCTGGAGACCTCACTTATGAAAAGATATTGATAGGATAGAACAAGTTCAAAGACCAGCAAAAAAATGGTGAAAAGTCTGGGGATAAAATATATCAGGAGAGAATTTAGGAACTTTAATATGTACAGTCTGTAGGGAAGAAGGAAAGAGCTTATTGAAACTTGAAATACTTTAAGGGTGTGCATAAGGTTCAGGACAGCAGTATTTTCAATATGAAACCAAGATTAGGAACACGGGGACATGACCTCTAACTAGTAGGAAGAAGGTTCTAAACTAATCTTAGAAAGTATTATTATGCAGCTAAAGTAGCTGGTTCTTGGAATAGACCTCTAGCAGAGGGTAGTGACTTAGCTCTGTACTAAGACTGGTATGATAAATCAATAACCTTTATCAGCACAGTGGCTAAGTGGTTAGCACTGCTGCCCAGCAGCACTAGGGTCGCTGGTTTGGATCTCAGCCACAACACTACCTGCCTGGAGTTTGCATATTCTCCCTGCGTGGGTTTCCTCCCAGGTACTCGGGTTTCCTCCCACATGCCAAAGACATAGTTAGGTTGATTGTCTCCTGTCTAAATTGGCGCTAGTATGTGTATGTATGTATGTATGTATGTATGTGAATGTATGTGACCATAGATTGTAAGCTCCTCGAGGGCAGGGGCTGATGTGACTGCATAATATATATGTAAAGTGCTGCGTAAATTGAGGGCGCTTTAATAGAATTTGTAATGAATAAATAAAAGAGACTTGATGGACCACTTGGTCTTTTTTTCTGCCATCAACCATCTTTTTCATGTGCTAAGTGGTAGTCTACAAATCTCTGCTTTAAATATATTCTCTGCAGTACTGCGTTTTTATTAACTGTTTGTTCTGTGTTCAGAAAACCCCAGCTGAATCTCGTGAGCACAACAGAGAGTGCATATTGCTTGGATTCTTCGATGACCATGACATCTGGCATTTCCTCTCCTCCATTGCTATGTTCGGTTCTTTCCTTGTGAGTTTTCTCCTCCTCTTATATATAAAAGCCAACTGCAATTCGTAGATAGCATAGTAAACATATTTATATCTGAACAAGGTCAAGCCAGGCAACATGGAGTGAACTATAGGAGTTGTGGGGGGGTTAAATGCAAAGGAGGGTTTTTGATAGTTATGGGTTAACCTATAGGAGGTAATTGGATGAACATGTGAGGTGCATATTGGGGGGGGGGGGGATATGGTTTGAGATGTTAATTTTGGAGCAGTAGGTACAAGAATGCAGTTCAAGGGCCCCGGCCCATATCTTGCCCTGGGTCCCAGGTGTGTTTAGCAATACTGCTGGGTCAAAGGCTTCTAATGTTAGACAAACATGTACAGATAAGGAAAGTCCGGGTAAACTCAGAGCTCATAATCTGCATAATTGTTTCAGTGTCGGGACTGGTATTTGCAGGACAGTTCAGCAGTGGCAGTATCCATACTTTCTCAGTACAGGTTGCATTGGAGCAGTTAAAAAAAAGGGATTGTTCATATGTGCACATGGTAGCAATGAATTCTTTAAGGACCAAGGATATCATTCCTCCTTGAAAGGATTCCCAAGACAAAAGCACATATTCTGAACAAGCACTCTAAACTTTGGTTTAAATAGAAAAAAGATATATTTCCGAACTAAAAAAGTATCTTCTTCTATTGCTCTCAGCCTTTTTTTTTTTGCGGTGATTCGACTTTCTGTTAGAAGAACTTTGTTTCTCAATGGCCCCACTATATGTAGAAACCTAGTCACCCTCTTTTGCTCAATCCGGAGACGGGCTATGAAATTTGTAGACTTGCATGTGTGTGCAAAGGGTCAACTCCCCAGCGTATGTATGATAAAAACGCCAGAAGGCTCAAAACTCAACCAAAGTGTGTGCAAATATGTCCAGAAATGAGGGATATTTTAAGTGTAACATAATCCTATACAAGTTCATAATCCCAAAGTCCATATTCCTCCATGAATATAAAGGATGAAGACTGTTGGCGTCAGCAGATTCTTTCCAGATGGTAGTGTAAACACAGATATGAATCAAAAAAACTCAGAAAAATGTTGTGAGCGCTAGGTATCAATTGTTCAGTGTCCAAAAAAAAATATCAACTTAACCTAAAAGTTGTGACATGTAATTCTAGATCATCAAATAAATTGTTCATGTGACAGTCCATGGATTTCATACATTAATTTGGCTGGTCCCTACTGATCCAGCTGAATTTCGATCCATGTATGGCTGGCTTAAGCTGTTGCAAACCTGACTAGAGTCTTTGTTGGGATCTTTGAGGATTTTTGAGAATGAAGAACTTCACATTAAAAGTACCCAGGGAAGTCTGGCATGGCTTTTTTTAAAGCCTATGTGTTTCTTGATGGGCCCTTTTGGCACAGGTGCAGTGTCCAGCCCCACTGTCTGCAAAGACTTCCTGCATTCTAGGCATAAATTCCTGAACCCATACAGTACTAAAAACAAGTACCACTCAGTACAGTGTTCAGCCCTGTCCAGCCACAGCATATTTCAGCTGGATTCTGCACCTATGCCTCCCAGGTGCATTTAAATGCTGGGATTGGACGCACACAGGCTAAAGGCTCAGTGCAGGGGGCCTAAAGTATAAATAAATAGTTTAATGCCCATTGTCTGAGCACAGGTAATGTGTTGAATGTAAGATACATAATTGTAACCCCACATTTTCAGTTACAGTATTCAGTGTGAAAATGTTTTTGTATTAATATTATTCATGTCTGTGATTTGTAATAAACTGTTTTATAAATATTTCTTTTGACAACCGCACCCTCTCTTCACAGGTTCTGCTGTATCTGGATGATGATCTGGATGACGTTGAAAGAGACAAAATTTATGTGTTCTGAAATGAGCACAAAAGACTTTCAAGAGTAGTCATGAAGAACACTGTTTTTCTGCAGTCACCTCAATGTAGTAACACACGGGGTGCCACAGACCAGAAGACTCTGGTCACCTCTTTTTAAAGGAAGGCTTCTGGCTGAAGGAGAAATGCAACTCAGAGGGTAGATGTGCCACTAGCGTGTGCTGCTTTCATTAATGAGAGGACTTCCAGCCCATTCCTGTCTGCACTGTATTGCCCCGCATTGGCCGCAAGGTGCCATTGCGGCTCTCCTGTTGCCAAATTGAGTTTACTGTGGGCCTAGCTTCTTTGATTTGATGTGGCTTTTGCTGCATTGATACTAGTCCGATTAATGCAAAAGCAGATGTGAGCTAGCAGTGTCAATTTAAATCCAGTGCAATTCAATAGAATGAAAGTGGAAGCAAAACAGCACTGTGCTGCAATCATGACTGCCTAATTATCAAGCTTGCCTTAAAGTGGCTTTCTACTTCGAAATAAGGTATTAAATGTAACTATGGTTTATAGATGATCATAGTGCCTGCTCCTATCATCCTAGACCTCAGTTGACCCAACACCCCATATCTGACTTCCTCAAAGTCAGTATTTGAATATTGCTAAATATGTCCCCAAGAAATTGTCTGAACAGGCACAAAGCACTGCATTGTAGGAGATGGGGGTTATGTTCTAGTGTGTTCTCGTAGTGCCTCATAGCTGAAAGTACCTGGTATTTTGAGCTCTAGAAAGGTATCATCAAGCGGGTTTCAGTGCTTTCCATTAGCAGCTACATTGTTACTTTCATTACTTCTAAGTACAGAGTTACACCAGTCTGTTTTCCTTAGATTTGATCTGTCGGATCAGCAATATGGAACCATAACTATATGGTGGAGGGTCTACCTAAACAATCCATTTATGTTCAGTCAGGTAGACAATCAGAGTACATAGTTATTGGCTAATAGCCCTTCCATAACTGATCAAATCTATGGTGTGGGGCCAGCTTTAGCTGGAAGGCATGCCTCTGCAAATGGGCACACAACCAGCCAAATCACTTGTGAACTCCTATGCACAGTTGAAATTTAAGGTTTAGTAAGATCTTTTGTATGTCATATATTTGTATATGTATACACACACAAAGTATACAGTACAGATATGTCAGATGTCAGAGCTCCGTCCACAACCTAAAGTTCAGTTGTTCAGTAAGTGATGCCAGTTGGCTGGTGTGCTGACATTCAGCAAGGCACTGCTTCCTTGTGTCTTTCATGCCTCTCCTCCTTGACCTGCTCAATTATGTTGTTCAGGGGGAGGACAACAAGGATGCTACTGCCTATATAAAACAGGTACAGCTTTGTGTCAAAGGAAAGCAGTACTGGATTGAATTGTGGCATATTGATTGAATTGTGTATAATACCACCTATTGAACTCAAATTTCAAATAAAAAATACATTTTTTTAACATTTGTTTACAATGTCTAAAAGTCTGAACTTGTATGTGGTCGTCTTTTTTTTTTTTTTTTTTTTTTTTTTTTTTTTTTTTTTTTTTCTTCTTTTAACCCCCTGCAAAAAAAAAAAGCACTTACATTGCACTGCCCTAGGTTAAGATCTTGTATAAACAAAAGGGGATCTCTTCTTAATATGGATGGAGGAACATGCATAGTGTAATGTATATTATGGATTCCATCATAGACGTGGATGTTTGGTTACATTGTGCAGACAGGCTTAAATTACGTTGTCATCCTGGGAAATGTCAAATAACGAAAGGCCAGCTAGCTCTGAACTGAAGCAGCACAGCACTTTCTGCTAACATTTATAGCTTCAGGAATAATTTCTTATATTTCTTGTGTGCAAGAGGTAAAGTATTAATAAAGACTTTGTATGAAGGGTATTAAAAAACACACCAAAAAATTAAAATGATAACCCACAACTGTTTTCTTGGTCCTGATTGGTTCTTTAACCAAACGGCACAAGTCATTATTACCAGGCTGTTTTTTAGTGTTCAATGCTGTGAATAGTTGACTGACAATTCCTCGGTCATCCAACACTATGCAAATGCGTTTATATCATTTTTTGGGACAGATGGAGCTTTTTTGATGGCATTTAATAACCACTGTTTTTTTTTTATTTTTACTATATAAAGGGGAAAAAAAGCAAATTTGAAAAAAAGATTCCCTTGCTTTCTGTTTTAATCCATAGCAAATTAAAATGCCTGCCCAGTTGGAAAACACACAAATTTACCCCATTTTGCAAAGTAAACGCACCCCAAGGTGATCTGATTTTTTGCTGCAATGAAGAAACATGCCAGTATTAAAGGAGTTAAAACATGACACTTGGTAATGGTGCACTATGTACTTTAAGGCTGGGTTCACACCTAATACTGATGCAGCTCACAACATGGGTCCAGCCTGGTTCACCGTTTTAGGTCTGATTTCAGCCCGAATTTTTGGCTGAATTCGGACCTGAAACGAACCAGAAGACGCACAGGGCTCCTGTGCAAATTTGCACCGGAGCCACATCGGGGATGTGTGAACCGGCTCCATAGAGAGTCGGTCAAAATCTCCTGCTATTGTGAATTGGATGTGGGGAACCCACATCCAATTCACAATGGTGTGAACCCAGCCTCAATGTGCAAGTCATACATAGGTAAAGTTGTAGAGATTACATACAGTTAAAGGTCAAAGGGGTAAATGTGCAGGATAAGGTAGGTGAGGGGTTAATATACAGGTCAGATCACAGGATCAGAGACCGGATTGCGCTGGCATATAGACAAGTGGGGTGAATGACAGTGGGGGGAGGGGATTTTAATAATGTTGGCACAGTACTGTATGGTACTGGCAATGGATGGTGATCAGGGGCTTTCTTTCCTCCCACATGCTGATGTGTGAGTGATTCCTGATCACTAGCCATGAAGGGACACATGGCTACTAGCTGCAACCCGTCCTTACATTTTGTGATGCCATGATTGGTTACAGGGATCACGTGGTACAGAGCCACTCCCATTTAGCTTATGTCTGTGAGCTGCTGTGTCCAATAGCAGCACAATCACACGACTGTTCATGTGTAGACATGCACAGGAGCTCAATTTCCAGGGATGTACCAGAATGCCCCCTTGGAACAATAAGGGAGTGGACTGACCATATATGTATAGGCTGGTCCTGAAAAGGTTAATCGCCCCAGCCTGTTATTGCACATTAAAAGAAACACAGTGATGAACGTGTCTATTACTCTGCTTTCTCGTTTGAGCATGATTCTTGTCAGCCCTATAACCCATTGGCTCCTTGGTTTGCCTTTGCTTCCCATGCTCTAGTCCTCCTGTAAGAGCATGCAAGAATCTGATATCAGGTAAATTCAGGTATTTACATTTCTTGCATTTTAAGAATACATGTAACTTATTTATTTACAGAACTACACTATTATGTCTCTATTACATCTGCCTAGAGTTCAACTTTAAATGATCATTCTTTGTCAGACCGGGCTCTGCTGTTTTAATGTTCCTTTAGCAATTGAAAAAAACGTAAGAAAAGACTCATGCACTCCTTATCATTTCTCTTGGCGGAATCATACACAAACAATTGCTGTATTTTTAATCCTAACACATTTCTTCAGTACGTTTCCACTTTTTCGTTTTAGGTTGGATTCCAACTTCATACACTTGTGCTGCAGCACAATTATCGGAAGCTTTTGAGATGCTTTGTATTGACATTCCTATCCAAAGTGTTTGCAATTCTCGTTAAGGGATAGACAAGAAAAGACATGAGAAGATTACCCTTTTTTGGCCAGTGCATGTCAACATGCAGCAAATATGTGAACTAGCATCAATAGAAACAATGGCAAATGTTAACCTTGTTAAAACGCATAGGTGTGATTGAGCCCTCAAAGTACTGTGCTTAGCTATTATAAATGCACAGTCAGACCAACATCCAAATATGCAGGCATTTTTTCTGGAATCTGTATCCTAAGGATAATATACAGTATAATGTCTAAGTAAAGCACTTTGGAGACCAGTGATGGCCATACATGTAGTGATTTGTTCTCAATCTAGGAAATAGTGATTGCATTTGCAAACAAATGATTCGTTATCGATTTAAATTGTGAATAATGCCACACAAACACATTGTTTTGCACTTTACAATCTAGTGGTTATAAATTGAAATGATGATTGTTTCATTGATCTGTATTACGTTTGTTCTCTGGCACAAATGCTGATATTTGTTAGATTAATTTCCAAATTTCTACAATGATTGTTCTGCTTGGCATAGTTGAAAGAGCCTCACTAAATCGATCAAACAGAGGGTCTTTGGTTTGTGATTTTTCGTCCAGAGGGCATGTTGTTTTTATTCAATTCAAAGGGTTTGATTGATCATACCAGTCCATGTGTGATTGCCAATATAGCTGCCTTTTCCAAGAGTAGAAACATTCACTTATGTTTTTGAATCACAAGGACAGTTTCTTATTTTTGAGCACCATAGACTGTACCCATACACATCAGCAACATTGTGTACATTCTCAATAAACTGGACAAATGTTGGAATAGCAGTTGATAGCCAATATATTTTAAAAAATGCAGAAGTGCTGCATAGATGAAATGTAGATCATATGTAGTACAGGTTTTTTTTCCCTACAGCTGGATAAAACTGGCCATGGAAGAGCAGATGTCTCCAGAAGGCAGGAGAGATATCTGCCTGTTGTCTACGGTGCCAGATCCTGTGTTTCTTGTGCACGGGGATAGGTTTTATGGAGAAGTAAATATAATGTCCACTGTTATGGTCAATGTCGTCTGGATCCTGTAATAGAGACTTTACGTACTTGACCACCACCGTGGACATACCACTTCAGTATTTACTTCCCCCTAAAATATGTAACTTACACGACGACCGAAAACCACCTTGTCCTCAAGACCGAGTTTGTCAGAATTCTTCGACCAACTCTCTACCTATTTCATCTTCTTAGAAATGATAATTATTACATAATAATACGTGTTCTTTGTGTCCTAGACCGTGGCATCTGTTGTCCGTCTATAGAGAGG